>VZRI01003162.1:0-31586 GCA_013397515.1 Upupa epops
GATCCCTCATGATTCTATGAAAAGAAAAATATTGCTGCTGCATGGTGGCTGGGGTCCTTGCCAGGGTGTGTGGGGATATGGGCTCTGGGGAATACTCAATATAAAATATTTAAATTTTTGACAGAGTAAGAACTGGAGCCTAGTTTCCAAACCCCGTCCCAGGTGGTGCCCCAGTCCCCGGTTTTGGGAGTCATGTGTCTGAGTGAAAAAGAGGAAAAAAAACCCTGTCACATGCATAGCAGAAAGCACCAAAAGGAGGTAGATTGACATGCCTGTGAGGTGGGACCTAGAGTTGTGCTGCTGAGATAGTGGCTCAGGACTGTCCTCTCACCACGGAGTCCGCCCAGCCTGCCCCCAGCCACTAGGGTGGGGTGGAAAATTTTCCAAAATTATATTCAAACAAAGGAGTGTGTTTTCTGCAGGAAGGCAGAGTTACTTGACCTTGTGTTGCCCCTTCAATTATTATCCAAGTGTGATTAAATTCACAGATGTGAAGTAGTGGTAGGAAGAGTTCCTTAGATTGGCTTTTGGGGGAACCTGGAGGACAATGTGGCAAAGTCTTTGACATTTTTAAGCCTTACCTGAGTCATGACCAAGGCATTTCTGCTGGCTTTTGAGGATCTCTTGTTTTAAGGCCATTTGCTCTCCCCAGGCTCTGGATACCACCTCCTATGGCTTCCACAGATCACCCAGTCCATCATGGCATTGCTTCGGTTGTGAATGTGGCCTGATCCCTGTTTCAGCAAGGAGCACTCTTAGGAAAAATGTACTAGACATTAAATCAGAGATGGCTAAGAAGCAAATAGTTCTGGTGCACCAGCATTGGTAAAGATTGATTTGTGATGGAAAAGTGTCCTGTGGCTGATTACCACCTCCAACAAAAGCTGTCCTCACTGGGACATTTGCAAAGACCTTGCTGCCATGTGCATTTATTGGCTCACAGTGCATTCTCTTCCCATGCTGGAGCATGCCAAACACCTTGGCCTGGCCACCTGTACTGTGAAACCTCTGGGGACTGGGTTTCTTCCTGTGCTACCCAATGGGCAGAACTGCTGGGAGAGGGTCTGGGAGGTGCACAGATAATCCAGGGAGAATGGATGGAGATCTGTGTCATTGAGACACTGGTACTATTTGCTTTGGAATCCAGCTAAAATTGGGGAAAGTAGTTTGAAACAAAAAAGCTCTCCTGAAAATATCCAAAAACCTCATGATTTTGGCACTCTCTTGAGAGTGAAGTATCAAGTGCTACAGGCCTGTAGGAACTACAATATTTTCTGAACACTGAAGGCAAACTTAAAAACACCACTTTTATTGCAGGCAATTTGTTTTTTCTTTAGGAGACGGCTAACTGTGCTAATACACTTCTGTCTTAGTAGGTCTACTGATTTCAGCTTCTGGTGCTGCTCCACAAGGCAGGGAGCACAATCTGGCCTTTATGTTTGGAAGAACAAAAGCTGTTGCTTTTTGGAGAAGTTTATTTTGTTAGGCATGTAAATAAGAGAAAGCCATTTTGTAGCTCTACACACAGCTTTGGCTTCTTTCTACAAGAAGAATATATATGTGCAGGATGTCAGGTTCAGGCGAGGAGCTTTATGTATCTAACAGTCTGAGCAAGGAAAATGTACAGAACTGCTGCCATATGAACAGGCAGATTCAGTCAGATTATAGTTTTGAGCATCACTATGAGGTGCCAAAAGACAGAGCAGTCTTGTAGGGTTTCTTTTAATGGATTTTTGTGTTCAGTAAGTCCTGACATAGCAACAGAAATGGAATGGGTTTAATTGATATCCATCGTATGTGGATTTGGGTCAATTCACATCAATACTACTGAAGAAAAGTAACAGAGATAGCTCGTTAGTAACAAATGAAAGTGCTACCCTTTCCATTGCAACTTGTGAGTTGAGCTTTGACACAAATAAAAATAAGAAAAACTCATCTGTCAATATCATAATCGATCATGAACTGACAAGTTCTGTGCAATGCATGGTTTTGTCACTGCTGTTCATACATGAGGCTGTGGAGATGTCTTGGAAGAGTCAAGGCAGCAAAAGTCTCTGAAAGTGCACATGTGAACACAGGCACTTGCTATCCATTGAAAGGTTTGTCCTTTAGACAAACTACCTGCTTGCATTAGCTTTCATTGTTCACCATTTAAAGCATTTTACTAAGACATACCCCCAGGTCTCTGCACAATGTGATATTTTAGACAAGCTGTTAAAGAAATGTAGTTCCACAGTTGCCTTTGTGCACTTGATAGTTGTATCATCCAGAAATGCCATTTCTATAACACTTTCCTTACTTCAGTGAAACAGGCATGGAAATACATCGTTTTCTATTAGAGAGATTTACTATAGAACACATTGCTATGGATAGAGATGTGGTTTTTCTGCCACTTCATATACAACAACTCATTTAGTCAGACTAAGCCATGGTCTAAGCCCTACACCAGGCCTGATGGATACCAAGGGATCATTTGAACTAGGCAGGCTTTCCCTCAGCTCTTGTAAAGTAGTGAGTCTACCAGGAGGCAGGAAGGAGTTCCTCTCATACTGCTCATGAGTCATACATGTGACTGTGTTGTTACATTTCACTTTGTAAAATGATCTTGACATTACCTGTCCCTTTGCAGGCAGAGGCTGATCATGCATGATGCCACAATACCCAGGTGGCAGTGGTTACCCAGGAGGCGAGAGTGACTTTCCTGCAATCTTATCTCAGGTGGGATTATCCCTATGCAGAAGCAGCACATGCCCATCGAATCTGCCACCTTCAGTTTATGGAACACTTGAACAGCTACAAAGAACAGCTGAACAAAATGGGCAGATAGAACATATGGTCAGGATTGCATCTTGTGACTGCTAGAGTAAAGGATACTCAGATCCTGTTTGGGCTCTCAAATGTATGAAGAGCAGAAGGGACATGAGCAGTGGCTGTGGGAAAAACATGGGGTGCAGGTAGGGGAAACGAGTGCCTGCTGCCTTCCACCCATGTGCTGTTCCACCTGGAACAGTGGCAAAAGATGGCAAGAGGGGTGACAAAGAGTTAAAGAGATGGAGTCATTGGCATCATAAAGCATGTGACTTGAGGCAGAAACTGAATTAATGTGGTACAAAAGGGACAAACATAACAAACATGTGGATGATGTGGAGTAAGGTAACATCTCTCTGGGGACTGGAAATTCTAGGGGAATCCAGGGCATTTGCTGCCGAATTCATTGCCAGTGCTCTCATCAGGCCAAGAGGCCCTTGTAGTGCCTGTAACTACTTCTTGGAAATTCCATGCTGAACAGGCAGGCATCAACCAAGTAACTGCCTAGAGCCATGTATTTCTGTTTTGCTCCCCCTGTGATATAGGGCAAGCTGAACCAGCTCTGCTTGTGCTCCTTTTTTATACAAAACTGTGCTCTGTTTATTGTGTTTGACTTTGGGTTAAAGCAGCATTCTGTAGAGTGCTGTCAAGAGCTGAAATGTCAGAATGAAATACTAAATGCTATTTCCTCAGATACTTGGTTTCGGAAATGATGGAGGCTCCAGGCTGTGTCCACAACAGATTGCTGTGATTGCTGTCATGCAGCCATACTCCACCTTTCAATACATAGGTCACAGGTTGATAAACTGATTTCTCTAAGAGCCTCATGCTGGCACTATATAGAAGACATCATTGCCCAAGCAAAAAAACAAACCAAACAGCAAACCAACCCACTAAAAAAAAGTATAAATGGTAAATCTTGCAAATGAGATAAAAGAACATGCTACTTGTGGCAAAGCTGAGAATGGTGCTGAAGCTTCACAGGCAGTTGTTTCAGTTCAGTTTAGCCCGAGTGCAGATGTTTCTCCTCCTACCCTAGTGGGTAGATGTTGAATATGTTGTACAGGCTCTCTTCATACCCTCCCTTTTGCTGTATTTTAAATCTGTTGCAAACTTACACTGCTTTATTCAGATTTGTAATGTCATGAGATTCATGTGCTAGCTGGGACATGCAAGTACCTGGAGTCCTACAAATGTTCATAATTTGCCTTCTTAATAAAACATAATTTAAAATCCAAAATATAGAAGGAACTCTGTAACTGAAATGGATTGAACCAGCAGCTTTTTTCCAGATCTTAATATCTTACACATCCCTGTGAGCCCAGAAATTTTGGAATAAGCCTGGTAAAGGCCTGGTCCTGAACTGCTTGAAAAAAGAAAACCAGAAAACCTATTCCCAGTTTTTTTTATGTGTTAAATGCAGAGCATACTGATGGGTCCTACCCAATGGCAGGATCAATCTGTGATGCTAGAATAGATCTTGAAGATCCTTTATTTTTTTGCTAATCTCATACTGCTTTCTGGTCCCAGGATCAAAGACAGGTATTATGAAATGATCAAGAAAGGCAAGTTTTTTTCTGAATTTAAGTTTTCTATTAACCACCTATAATATGATTTTTCTGCCATCTCAGTATCAGAATATCTTCTCACTAATGTTTTTGTATTATATTGATTAATGCAATGTTATTCCCAATGGCATGGTAAATTTTCAGCCTTGAAAATGCTCCTGAAGTGATTCTGCACCACAAATGGCATCCTCACAACCCAATTATTATTGAACCTTTGAGCAAGGCAACGGTACAGCAATAAATATCATTGCAAATTGCTGGGTGTTATTCTGTCTTTATGACATACATTTTCTGCCTGTGTCACTTCAAAGCCTTTGGTAATTGGCACAACACCTGCTAATTGTAGACTTTCAGCAGCCTATGCTCTGGGACATTCAGTTATGTTCCTCTACATCTTAGCACTGTCCTGAGCACTCTTGTCTTCCCCTCCTACAGTTTGCTTCATGTATCTCAGTAGTCTATAGCTTGGCCTCCTATCAGATGGATTCAGTGTAAAATTAAGTCCTTACTGCCAATGGTTTTCTTCCAGAGGAATTTAAGAGGCTGAACCAAAGTGTCTAACCATAGCTTGCTTAGGGAGAAGTTTGCCTAAAATGAGGCAACCAGGCTGATCTCAGAGAACAGGCACAGATGAGGGAGGGGCTGTGATGAAACACAGGTGTCCACACAGATGGCCCAACCCAATCTGTACATGTGTCCCATGCTGCAGACTATCAGCCATCACCAGCTCCTTTCCTGGGCACTCACACACTCCATCCTGCTCATCTGTTTTTCCCTCCATCCACTACCTGGGAGTTGATTTTTGCTTTTTTACTTTTTTGTCTGTTTTTGTCTTTTTGTTTTAATTCACCACCAAAGTGATAGCAATTCCTGATGCATTTATCTTCAGTGATGTGGTCGTTGTAAGATGAAGTACCTGCAGCAGGCAGTCTGCGGTTGATTTGAACACAGACGAGTCTCGACAATGAGCTTAAAGGAGGGTGTCAGGTATAAATCTCATCTTCAAACGGCCAGGGTGCATTCCAGACTTCAGAGACACCTCTTTGTGTGGAAGGGTTTTGGTTTTCTTTATGTCTCCTGTTTCTTTTTCTTGGACCTGGAAGAGGATGAAAGTGGCAGGGTGTGTGCGTTTGTTTAGGCTGATAATGAGAGTGGGGCTCGCAGGCATAGTAATTTGGCAGCCTCTTCACTTCCTGTAACAGTTTTTAAAGCATCATCCAAGGGCTGCTTAAAGACAAATATTTTCTGTTTAAGTACTGGTGGCTCATTTTCTGAACAGCGTGCAATTAATCTTATTTGTATTAAAGAAGCAGGCTGCATTTTGTAAGATTTTCTAAGCTATAATTAATGAAGATCAAAAATGTTAGAGACATAATATTTAACTTTTCATAGGTGCAACTACACACCATCTGCAGCAATTAGAGAAGCAAAACAAGTCATTGTGTGGGGTTTTTTCCCTTCGAAGCGTCTTTGTTAAGCCTTGCTCCTGCACACAAATCTTCAGTGTTCCAGCTGTGAACATAATTTTTGGTGAAGAGACTAATCCATACTAAAATAATAATTTTTTTTAGTTGCATTGAAAGAAACGCATGGTTCAAAAACATTATCAGCTAGGTCAGACTTGTGAGAGCTGAGCCCACGAAGTTCAGTGAGAGCTACATGCATTGCACGTTGAAGAACCAGACCCAACCAATAGGTTATTGCTTGCATAGCAGTTCTCAGACAAATGCATCTGTGTGTTAAAACCTCAAAAGCATTGCAGCAGTTTAATGATATTAGATGTAAAAAATCCTGGATGTCTTTGCCACCAGGAATTCTATGGCACAGATTATCTTTTAGCTGTGCTGCTTAAAAAAATAATTAGTTTGTAATAAATAGAAGCTGGTTTTATCTCTGGATGATTAAATGAAGAACAGCTCTGGAATGTATCACTTGAAGGCATATGACAAGAAACATGCACTGTTTTACCTTGGCACTAGCTGCCTCCTGCTCCACCAATGTTTCAGCTGCTCTAGCATATAGAAAATCTGCTTTTCACTGGCCTGAATCAAAACATGGACAGTGTGTGTCTGATTTACAAAACAGTGGTATGCTTTGCCTTTACATACAAATGACAGGCACATAAGTTCATTACACCAGGGATCATTCCTTTCATATGTATATGGCATTTTGGTAATGCTTTGCAAAAGGAAACTGCAGCTACCACACTCCTATTTTATCACAGCTTTCTGCCATTATTGAGGAAAAATCATCCATGTCTTCTGTGTGATCTGGGATACATCCGATTTCAGACACTGTTTGAGGAACAAGCTGTCCTGGTACAATCCCAAAAACAGCAAAGGAACCATCTGATGTGTGCTAAACTACATGAAGAATGAAAGGGGAATTGATCTTTGTCTGCTGTTTGTGGGATGTGTTGCCTGGGAGGGACATAGAAAGAAGTTATGATTCATGGATACCCACACCAAGGCTGTGCTCTAGAAAAGGTTTGTGCTACCTGATGCTGAATCCTTCTGTCTCTAGTAACAATAACCTGTGCTTCTAGAAACTAAAAGGAAAATATGAATAAGTCGTACATGGCAACACTGCTGCAACCCTCCTGTACCCAAGCTGCTCCTTTCCAGGGAGAGAGCAGTCTGGTGTTCTTTTGATCAGGGGATCCTTGCATTTAACTCATGCTTGATGTCTGAAGATAGACTGAGTTTGGAGAAATGTTTGTAAAACTGAACCATGGAAAGTTACACATGCTGATTACATCATATTTATTTCTGTTTACTTTGTGACTCATAACTTTCCTAAGAATATGCAAGCAAAAAAAGTACAATTCTTGTACTTAAATGAATAGTCACCCACCATATACAAGAGACATCTGGTCTCTAAAGCTCTCCATCTAATTCTTCTTGAGGTCAAAACCCAAGTTGTTTGTGGGTTGTCAGGAGGTTCATGCATGAGTGTTTCCCTCAGAGCAGGACCAGCAGTTTGAGCAAGAGCATTTGGCTTTGTGCAGAGACTGGCTGCAGTAGGATGGCACAGTGTTTGGCTTGGAAATGTTGTAGCAAGTACCAGAGAAATGCTACCAAAGTACTAACAGAATCAGACAAAAGCAAATATCAACAGTGTCACCCTATTTTTTCTTATTGCAAACCTACTATGCATTAAAAATTTACACTTCCAGTACCAAAACCTCTATGCTCTTTGAGTGATTTCCAGGCTTTTTAGGCTTTAACAGAGGTGCACCCCTCCCACAGTTCTCCCAATTGCTCATCTTTCACTCTTTCATCTTCTTATCTCTTAGACTGTAAGATCTTTGAGGAAGAGACTGTCTGTATTTGTGTACTGTACAACACCCAGTGTATTTAATACTAAACTTAAATGTTTGCCTAATCTTAAAAGTAGTTGCCAAAAAGTGTCTTTAAGGAGGTGTCAAGGGCGTTCTAACTATTAAGAAGAGAGTGCGAAACAGTATGAACATACTGTAGTTGTTCCAGATAAAGTGATAATACATGGAACCACCTGAAGTTTTCAGTCAAGGGACTCCCAGGTACAGTGATGGTGAGCACAGGGTTGCAATTGGCTGTGAAATGACTGTTTTGCTCCTTAGTTGCTTTCTGCCCCATGCAACTTGCACATTAATCGCAGCCATCATCATGGAAAGGCTTTGATAAAGATGTTTTCTGGAAGAGATGGAGAGGTCTAAGAAGCAACAGGCTGCATTTGCTCAGGGAAACAAGGCATTTTGGAGTTTATCTTTGCTTCTGCCCTTCATCTTTTACCCAACAGATATACTCTGTGAGGCTCCAGGCTTTTTCCTCCCACTTTCAAGATGCAGGCTTGCTTCAAACTCAGAGGAACTGCACCTTTGATTACTTGTATTTATTGTACCTTATAATCCCCATAGTATGTTCTGTTCGTAGGTAAAAGCACAGCTAGTTTGACTCTGTATGGCACTTTTCATAAACTGTGATTGTTTTCTCTGGTGACCTGCAAAAGTAAGTCATAAAAATGGTATTTTCATCCTCAATTTATGTAGGAATAAGTAATGTGGGCAGCAGCCATTGGAAGTTTTTACCTCTTTTCTTTCTTTGATTACCACCATGACCTGAAATCAGAAAATTACTTCATCTTGCTTTTATGTGGTCCTAAGGATGAGATCTTTCAGTGTTGCTATTTTCAGCTTGTGATTTTAAATTGGTAAATGTTCCTTCTGAATAGCTGTGCGCATTTGTACACCTATGTGTGTCATTTAAGATGTTCAAGTGAATCTAGAAGGTCTGACATAGGACCCAGAGGGACCTGCAGTCTTTTGGAGTGGCACACTGATAAGACTGCTCAAATGACAAAGTCATGTGCATAAGAAGCTGTGTTGAGACCTAAGCAACTAGAAGAATTGCTTATCTAACATCTCCAGAAAGCTCCCGATCATCTTCCTGGTGATCAGATGACTTCTCCTAAATGGATCATATGTTTCTTCCTTCTTGCTCCCATGGTGGTTCCCAGCTTTTCAAGCAACCACAACTTTTACATTTCTATACTGCATGTATGGTTTCCTAGCTTGAATATAAAGATGATCACTTTATAGCACTTAGTAGGGTTTCACAATTTTGTAGATAGTTCAGTATCACAAATACAGACTGATTATTAGCTGTAACAAACTTTTATGAAAATCACAGTGAGAACAAAACTGAGGGGTAAGATCAAGACAGTGGTTTTTTTAAGTTCTAGCTCCAAAAATGCTGAATATCCAAATAGTGAGGTCACTCTTTTATTTAGAAATTATTATTATAAATATCCTATGCCTAATGCAACATACCCTTGTGTTTCCAAAGAGCCTGGAACAAGATCAGACCTGTGACATTACTGAACAAGTAATATAAGAGTTATTTCATCACTTACATCATCTGCTCGATAAAGAAATTGCGCCTAACTGGCAATGTGAAACGTTTTTTTTTTCCAGCCTGACCTATTGCAGTGGCTAGAGAGTTAATCTAAAACTTTGCCCATACCTTCAGCTCAACGTTAGCATGGAGAGGAAGATTACTGAAAAACTTGACCTTTTAGTCAAAACTTGTTTCTCTCTGTATCCATTTTATTACTGCAACTTCTGTGAGCCTCCTTACTCTTGACTCAAAATTTCCAGTGTTTCACAGAAACACTCTTTGTCCCCATTACACTGATGCTAGGAAAAGCAAGTTAGAGTGCATGGTGGTATTGATACATGGTAGTGAGGTGTTTGTAAAAAGCATTGTTTACTTTACCTTGCACTTAAAGCTAGAGCTGTCTTAAAACAATATTCAACTCTCACTCAGGAATTTACATCAACATTAATAAAGGTTTCACATAAAGAGGGGAAGTCTTTTCAGTACTTTGTTCACACATACATGTAAACCCTGCCAACACTGTTTCTAAGCAACTGAAACCATTTATAAATGCAATTCCAATTTGGAAAAGAGTTTTAGACAATAAAACTGAAAAAAAGGCATTGGAAAATAGAAACTGATTCAAGTGTCAGGCTTGCTAAGTGAAACAGTTTACATGTTTCTGCCCTTTTACCTGAGAAAATAATTATTTAAAGGAAAATCTCTCCCAAAACCATGGGGAAACAACTTCAGCCATTTGTGCCATTCCTCCCCGTCTGAACTCAATCTTCAGTTTTACCACAAGCTCTCTGGAAATATTCCCTCCAGTCATACGGGAAAGCAATTAACTGTCTTTGAGGCACAGATTGGCAAACATGGAGATGTACCAGTCAACCATCCCCATTCCCAAAGCAGTCCTGCTTAGTCCAAAGGCTGAGGGAATTTTCCCCTCCCAGAGGAAAGGAGTGCTTGGTGTAGTGGCTTCCCATCTTTTCTAAACGGAAAGCTACTTTCTTTCTCACCCCTAAGCAAAAGGAAAGGGAGAAAGAACCCAATCCACACCACCACAGCTTTAGGATTTATAGTGTAGCAGTATTTGCAGTGCAACACAGTACAAGTCACCTGAGAGCAGCAACGTGTCCCACAGACAGTCCTTGCCAAAAAGCCCTGTGAGATGTCCTATTGAGGGTCTCCCATCCCCAGAGATGCCTGGGTCAAGCAGGAGGGTAAAGTGGAATGCACTGCCTATGTTCTTAAAGTCACAGTACTCAGAGGGGAAATCATGGACTCATGGAATGGCTTAGATTAAAAGAGACCTCAGAGATCATCTAGTAACAAACTCCCTTTCCATAACAGATACATCTCTCACTAGAAAAGCTTTACCCATCAAACCAGATGCCATATCAAACATGGCTTTAAACAATTCCAGGGAGGAGGCATCTACTATTTCTCTGGGCAACCTGTTCCAGTGCCTCACCATCCTCACAGTGAAGAATTTCTTCCTCAGATCCAATCTACATCTACCCTCTTCTAGTTTGAGACCATTCTCACTTGTCCTATGACTAAAGTTCCTTGCGAAAAGTCCCTCTCTATAGGCCCCCATCAGGTCCTATGGACATGTGAACCTTCAGGTAATTTATTAGATCACAAACTTGATCTGTCCCTACTATGGATGGTTCTTCCTCTCCCAGTCACAACACTTAACTCCATAACTTGGGTGTTGTGGCTTGAGTTCTTGCCAGTGAAGACTGAGGCAAAGTAGTCATTGAGCACCTCAGCCTTCTCTGTATCTTGGCTTACCCGGATACCCATTTCCTTACAGAGAGGGTCCACATTTTCCCTAGTTTTCTTTTTCTCACTGATACACCTATAGAAACTTTTCTTGTTGTCTTTAATGTCCCTGGCCAGATTTAATTGATTCTGAGCTTTGGCTTCCCTAACTCTATCCCTGCCTGCATGGACAATACCTCTGTCCTCCTCCCAGACTACCTGTCCTCACTTCCATCCTCTGTAGGCTTCCTTCTTGTGTTTAAGTTTGTCCAGGAGTTTCTTACTCCTCCTGGAACTGGGAGGCTCCTGGCATTTTTGCCCAAATTTCTTTTTGTAGGGATGTAGTGCTCCTGAGCTTGGAGGAGTTGGTCTTTGAATGTAAAACAGCTTTCTCGGGTAGCCTGTCCCTGCAGGACTCTATTCCAAAGGAGGTCTCTGCAGAGGCCACTCTCCTTAAGTCCAAGGTAGCAAACTTGCTGGGTACCCTCCTCACTGCCCTAAGGACTGTCAACTCCACCATTTCATGATCACAGCAGACAAGCCTTCCTTTAAGTTTCACATTCCCCACCAGCCCCTCCTTGCTGGTAACGAGAAGCCATTGTTGGACTTCCTCAGGATTAGTGCTCAATGCCATAATGAATGGCTAATTATAGGTCTTGCAGTAAAAGAATCATCCCCACAGAAATCATAAGCTACTAGAATTTAAGTAGAGATGTTATTTCTGGAGTATTATTCCCAAAGGCCAAAGTACAATTACAGTGGTGTTTTATGTTTCTTTGGAAGGGGGAAAAAAGTTAAATGAGCAAAGTGCTTGGCTTGAAATTAATCCTCGTAGCGAGTAATCAGTTGGACAGGGTTTCACCTTCTGCTTCCTTCTGTTGATATCTGGGAAAGTCTATGATTTGAATCTTTGCATGGCATAGGGTGTAAGTCCTGAGCAGGTCCAGCCTGGCAACTTTTATTGTGCAAGCTGGGGTACATTCTTTGAAATCACCAGAAAACCTGATCCTGTATACCAAACAAATAAACCAGCCAGGCCCTACACTATCCACTACTCCTCCAAAACAGGGTCAGCCACTTTATAATGAGGTATTACAAAACAACTTTTTGCACACATCCTGGTAATGGCCAAGGAAAAGGCTTCCATAAGTTGTCTGCCCAAAAGATGAAATGTATGAGGAACAGATTGGAGGAAAATGAGCTTCCAGTTTTCGAAGTGGGTTAGAAGCCATTTTGCCCTCTCTACAGTATCACTTCCTTAGGTAAAGTGACAAGAGATGGGTAAAGATTGATCTTTCTTGGATAAAGATGGGTCAAGTTTGAAAGCCTGTAGTTGGCGTGGAAGTGGCCTTTTCTTGGGAGTATGCCCTTTACCAACTTGGAAATAAAAATGGGCATATTAGGATGGAGTTGGGAGCATTTTCTTCCTTGGAAATAGGCAGTAGAAGAGAGAGAGAATAAACCCATCAGAAATGAGGCACATGCTTTTATTTGCTAACCGATGTGTCTTCTTGGGATATTTTCAAAGTCAAGGTACTGTTTAGAGGATCCTATGAGTTTACTCAGGATTTCACTGAAGTGCAGGACCCCAAAGTCTGTATAAGTCCAACACACTGTGCTGTACTACTGGGAAACAGCATGCAGTCAGGTGGTGAGAGGCCACTAAAACAAAGGGAAAACAATAGGTAGCACTGTATTTTCAGTTTTACCCATATAATAACTTCAATCCCAAAAGGAAGAATTTTACAAAAGGGTATATAAATTATGTGTAAGAGCAGGTTTGTACATACCAGCATGCCACTGGCTTCATGACATGGGGTAGAAAACAGCACTGTGCTCAGTGGTACTTTCCATTTGGAGCATATGAGTTTGAAGCATATGAACAGAGGGTAACGTTATAGGTGTCATGGGGAAATACAGGATGGTGAAATGCAGTTCCAAAAATGGGCTCTGTAATGTGTGACTTGGAGGTGTCTCAAGTTATTTTCTGTACAAATTTCAGTATGACTTTGGTTGAATAGCCACCCTTCAGGGACTGAGGTGGTCCACTGCAGTCCTGTGCTATCCAGTCTCTACACTGATCACACTACATTTCCCAAGCACCAAGTATCCTTGCCTCATAAATAGAGTACCTGTTTATCAATCTTAAATAGCACCATCAGCAGCTTAATACTTCAAAGCTCTTGCTAGATTGCTGACTGGGTGCCCATATCACTTGGCATGGCAGCGGACATTTTTCTTTGTCCCATCTCCATTCGTCAGTGCCAAATCTGCCCTTTGGTGGAGCTGAGGATCTCTCCTAATGCCATGCCTGCTGACCACAAGCTGAACATACAATAGTCTTTGCAAACACAATTAGTTGTCTCTGAGATATACAGCAGCACAGGGAGTAGCTCCATCTTTGGCAGTGAAAGCCTCCTCCCAGAGATGCACATACATGGGAATAAAACCAACAGGATGTGACCACTTTAATTACCAAACCAAGTGGACTGTTTCAGAACTGTCCCAACCCCCCAGTTCTCTGAACACATTTCAAGGATGAAAGTGAGTGATTCCTGAGCAGAAGAGGGATCAAGGCATAACCAAATATCCTAGTCCTAGAGTAAGCTGACTGTTGTTCTTAAAATCTGTTGACTTTACAAAGATTTTAATTTGTGTGACAGGATGCTAGATGTATTGCCCAAATGGTCTGTCAAATGCATCACAGTGACAAGGAAATACTGTGCTCTCCTTCTTCCCTCTGAAATTCCTTGAATAGCTGGTGCCAGCAGTTCAGCTGGTAATGCAAAGAAAGATCAAAGTAGACAGCTTTGTCTAGAATAAGTGACTTTTCAAATGGACTGTGACAGGCTCCCTTCATCTTTCTGTATGATGTCATTTTGATGCAAAATAAGCCCTGTGGTGCACCAAAGTCTACAGCAGATTTCGTATTTTCGCTGATTGTAAACTATTACTCACTTGTTGATATGCTAGTGACTATTCCATTACTTGGAAATATAAAGAGTTGCATTTAAGGCTCTGAACTAGGACTTGATGATGTTAAAGACAATTCTAAGTTTTCTGATCAGACTGCTAAGTATGGGTCTGTTTTAGAGTAGGTCTGTGCTTGCAGTACTATTGTTTTCATAGGGAGATTATATGACTACCTCAGAGCACAGTGAACACACAGATTTTATTATCTATATGATCATCTTCTATTAATTCTGTCAACTACCATTCTTTGTGTGTCATGGCTCAAATTCACATGCTGCCAGGATCATTTAAAACTTCACACAGACTTCAGGGGGATTTTACCTGCATAGCTGTGCCAGATACTCCACCTCAGGGAGGGAGCAGTCTTGTTTTTCTGCAATTCCTGTGTTTCTTTAAAGGACAGAGAAAACAGCCTACTTAGAGAACAAGATGTGGCTGACCCAGTCCAATTTACTTAGGCCAGGCAAGCACCACATGAGGGGTGACCAGAAGCTACTGCGTGCATGGAGTTTGCACAGTAAAAGAAATGCGTTCATGTAACAACGCTGGCCTCAGTACAGAGGCTTATATACTTCTTGGGTTTTGTCTCTCCTGCGTTAGCACAAACATATATTAAAGTAGTCTGAGGACTGTGTTAACCTTTATCCAACTATAAGGGCTCCCGTAGACAACTGAGGTGCACAGGCAGGGTGTAGGAATGGTTACAGACTTCCTAAGTTATTTGAACCATCCATGTCAACTTGTTAGACTTACCCACAGGAAAGTAACTAAAGCCTCCTCAGCTGCATATGAGCTCACCCTTCTGAGATGAGTCCAACACTTTGCAAAAATAAGCATGTGTACATAAGAGAGCAAATGTTTGCCATATTTACTGCTTCCAAACTGATCCACAGCAGCCAGTCTTATCATGGGAATTACTTGTCTGTGTTTCAGCTCCTCCCTGGTAAATATGCTTCTCCTATGCAACACAGCAAACAGATTCTGCTAGAGTACTTAACTGTTCAGGCCATGCTCCATCCTTTGTTATTGCACCTTGCTTTCAGGATAACCTCCCTTCCCTGCAAGATGCCTTAACCTTCAGAAATGTAGGCCAAGAACAGGAGCATCACTGCATAATGAGGTTGATATGCTGTGTTTTAGCTACCTAAAAATATACATCCGAGGTCTGACTATACCTCCTATAGGTTAAAAAAGTAGTATTAGTCCTGTCTGACACTGGTAAGCAATTTCTAAAGTACCTGTGGGTGAATGTTGCCTTTACCAATGAAAAGCAGCTGCAGCAATCAGAGTTTCATATTTGTACATCTCAGATAGAGCTGCAGATTTAAGTACATGCAAGATGTCAGAAAGAAATATGTGAAACATGAGAAAACAATTACATTTGTGGGCCCTGGACTGCTTTCTTAGCTGCATGGTGATGTAACTCTCAAGCCATTCCAGGTTTTTTCTTGTTGGGTGTTAGGTTAATCAAGTAAGCAAACTGAAAATGCAGCAGCCACACTCAGAAGAAACCTTACAAATCTAATGTGCTTGAACTTCATGGGTTTAGTTCATTCCTCCGCTCTAGTTCCTCTCACAGACTCTTCCTGTGTTTACAAGCCTTCAGTGTTATTTTAGCTTCTCACTCTTGCATTCATCATAATCTGTGAAAATCAGAGTTAACACAATGGCAAAAAAGTTGTCACATTGAATGCATTGTTTACTTGGCTTGAACAGTTATTTTTATAGTCTCTTCAGAGAAAGTTTCTTATTTAAGTTTGCCAGAGATACTCAACAAGTTTAACTAGACACTTGGCATTTCCTCTTACAAAAATTGTTCCAATGATATTTTCCAGCAACAGACTAATTTACAACATCTTGCTTCATAAAAGCACACATCCCTCTGCACTAGATTTTCTCAACACATTTGCACCTGGAGCTGGGGGATTGGCAGTGCAGCACACCATTGCACAGCCAGTAAACCTAGGAGGCATGCTGATCAATCCCCAAAATTCCATTCAGTGTAAATGAGGGATAAAAGTCCTGCCAACTAGTGACAGGAATGATTCTTCATGCTCAGACCAAGATTTCTCCAGTGTTCTGTGCTGTATATTTTACATACTGAATCTCTCACCAATTTAATTTTCCCCAAGGCTTTCACATTGTTCACAGGGAAACAACAGCTAAGATCTTTTCCAAACCAGTGGAACGAGACATCATGTTTGACAGGAAAGGCCTAAAATTTATGTTTTACTTGCTTCATGCTTAGACTTGTATTTACTGAAACAGCTTCTCCAAGAGAGGATAGTCGCTTGTTATTCATATCCACTGAAACACTGCAGTCACCTGTGCAAACCAGAACTGTCTGTGTCTGGGTCATTTCCATATCAATACCTGCAGAGATTTTAACCTGGAGATATGTCGACTATTTTAGATTTTATTTGTGATCAACAAGGAATACCCACCCCTCTGAAATTTTTAGCTTAGCAGTAATACCTCCCACAAATATGGCTCGGGTAGATTCACTAGTACCAGAAAATAGTTTATGATCTGTGCCTTTGGCCTCCAGGAATAAGGCACCACTTTGCAAGAACCTATATATATAACCTAAGATACCTATTGGGCTGCAAAACAGTACTTCTAGCACAAATTACATATAGCAAGTTGGTAAAAATCAGCATGATTTGCTATCTACAGTGTAGTTAACATAGAAGGAAGTGAGAAGATGTGGTAATCCAGCAGCAGTAGCTATTTCAGGATTATCAACAGATCTTGCCACAAAAAGGAGTTCAGTTATGCACCCTAAAAACATGTTTATTTAGATTAAGAAAAATGTAAGGCAAGATCATCACTAACTGACCCAAATCTACAGCAGGCTAAAGGAATGTCTAGAGAACAATGGACATGCTAGCTTTCTATTCAAGATAAACTCAGAATGATGTAGTCCCATCCCAACAGATAGGAATGAGAGTAGCTGACAGATCAGACAAACAGCCTTACATACCCCTCTGTCCCCCCTTTCCAACCCCATGTATTACTCTGAAAGTGTGCAGTTAGCACTGGCTTGCCCATGTGACAGTGCAAGCAGAGCATGGATGTGTTTGATAGGCTCTAGTCAAAGCAGATACTTGACTTCAGCAACTGCTTTCTCTGGGTGCAAGCTCAAGCAATAATGCACCTGAAAGGCACTCACCTTTTTTTAATACACTGTCTTTCAAGGACACTAAAATAAAAAGCTAAACCCATATATTTCCATCATCTGTGTTTTCTCCATGGGCCTTGATATTACCATAATCTGTAAGACTGTAGAATAAGAGTACCAGGTTGGAAGGTACCTCAAAGATTATTTGGTCCAACATTCCGTGGGAAAAGCATGTTCTAAATAAAATGGTCCAGCACATTGTTCCATTGAATCTTAAAAGCATCCAGTGTTAGAGACTCCACCTCTTCTCCAGGGCTGATTGTCCTTGCTGTAAAAAATTTCCCCGTTGTGTCTAATCAAAATCTCCCCAGATGCCAGTTGTTCACATGTTACACATTACCCCTTGTCTTTTACATGACTCCTTGTAAAAAAGAAGTCTCCATCTTTATTGTATCTACCCTTTAAATAGTGGAACATAGTGCTGATAAGGTCTTCTCTAAGCTTTCTTCTCTTAAGGCTGAACAAAGATGGGGTCCTTTAGAACTTCATCACCTGTAGCAACATGGAAATCTCACTCTCTGAATTTCCTCTCTTTCTAATAGGGTTAATGATGCAAAAATGTTAGTGTTTGTATGAAATTGAATCTTCCCATGTTTCTTCTAAATTGTGGGTCCTCAAAGGACAGAGGAGCTGGCTCTACAGGAGGAGTAACCACTTTATACAAAACAAAGCATCGGAGAAGTTCACTGTCTCCAAAAGAAATCCACCCTTCAGTCTTGCATGTAGGAAAAAACACAGGTAACACTAAGCCACTGCAGGTGTACTTCAGACATAAATTTCACTGTAGCATCTCCTAGGGTCTACACATTGCATTTCACTCTGCTTTGCTTTTATGTATTAGGATGGCAGTTAAATGCAATTGGTGATTCCTGTTTCTCCACAGACCACTTAAGGAGTTAACAAGTTGATTTTAACAAGGTTAATCAAAGAGCGAATAAATATCTGCAATGTGTATTTTCTATGTCTATAGTTTCACATTGTTTTATCAGACATTATCTATGAAGGCATCTTCCCATGATTTGAAGCTCAAGCTTGGCCCTCAAGTGACATAATAGATACTCAGAGAGGTTAATGAATAACAAGGAGAAATTTCTTTGCTCTGTTTAGAGCAAAACTATTCTTGCCAGCCTTCACAACTGCATTTCTCTCTTCACCAAGTTTCCCTGTAATACATTTAGTCCTCAAAAAGAGATGGTAGAATTTGAGGATGGAAGCAGACTTTTGCAGCAGAAACATTGCAAAGATGTCCTGCCAGAAAAATCCTTTTCAGCAACTCGAGTATCCAACTCAAAATAGCAGCTCATGATGTTGCAGTCATTGCTTTCATTCAGCATCACGGTAAAAGGATTTGAGCTGGCTTGGCTCAGCATTTCTGCAGAAGATATGATGACAGCTTTCCAAGGGTGCAGACTGCTTTTGTTGTCCAGATGAAAACACTCTTACCATGTCAGTCTCAACATCCTTTTCACCAACCTGGCAAAGCATGGACGATGGAGAATGGGAATGTGTTGCTATGGCATCACTGGCAAAACAACAAATATGGTAGAGTTTACTGCAATAGGGTGAAAAACCCAGGGCAGCTTGTTGACACAAAAGGAATGTATTTGCTGGTGCATGAATAGCAACACTGAAATATATGTCTTACACTGATATATGTCTTACAAATGCAAGACATTTTTTCACATCTTGGTAGGAAAGCCAGCATGGATTATGGGGAAAGAGGCAGAAGAGCAAGCAGAAAAAGTTTACCACCTTCAAACATGTAGTAGCTTAACAGATGAGATTTTATGGTATCTAGTAGATCACTAGCTGACTGCAAGACCTTTACTCTCTCAACAGCCTCATCTGAAGATGTTTTAAAAAGAACTTACACAGTCTTAAATGAAATGTTCTATCCAGGATAGCCGAGTCCTTCATAAAAATATTCTGTTAATTTTAGACATGCACTTCAAGAAAGATGGGGAAGGCTGGAGAAAATCCAGGTAAGGTAGAAGCACAAACAACCAATGCTCTAGATATCCCAGTTTAATGGATGAATTAGAACTGTTTTGTATAAAATATGACCAAGCTGAGAGTTTAGGTCAGACTCAGATACCCAGGAGACTACAGCAGATTCATAACCATAGTGGGATGTGCATCAGCTTCAGATGAATGAACAGAGCTGTAAGTTTAACATTAAGACAAGCTGTCTAAAACCATGAATGGCAAAGCAATGGAGTAGATGCATGAGGGAAAACTGTGTCATTTCTGTCACTGGAGGTTCCCAAGATCCACTTGGAAAAACATTTGATGGGTTGGTGGAGAATGATTTTGTCTTACTGTAAAGCAGAAGGGTAGATTAAATAACTTCTTTAAGAATTCTTCAGGTTCCATCCACCTTTTTTTTTCTTCTTCTTGGTTTAATGATTTAATTCTTTGATAACTGGTAAGCAGATAATAAGCACAGATCTCAAAATGAATTTTTGTCTGGCAGGATGCATTTTGCGGTACCGATGGACTGAACTGGAAAAGATCTATATAATTGTCTGTAAAATTCAATAGCTTTATAGTCTTGTGATTTTGGTACTAGGTGTGTCTTGGAGGTACATAGTCTTTTAAAGAAAGTACAGCTGAGAAGGTACAGGAATGTTGTTTCAGTTAGGTTAAATTAAGGTAGCTGTGAGATTTTTTTTCAGTATAATGAATTATATATATGAATTATATATATGAATTATAATTATTCTATTAATGTTTCCTCTTCATCAAAATCACTCTTTCAAAATAGGGAAATGAAGTATAGGGAAAACATCCATGCTGGCCTTGCAAAAGGAATTTTTATGTTAAAATAGTTGGCCATAAATGTCACGCAAACAGACACAAGTCAGAAAGCTGTCAGATCTGATAGAAATAAAATATGGGGAGAATTATTTTTCCATGTTTAGTAACAAACTGCACAAAGGCCGTAAGATGGGGTTGCAGTGTTGAAGCCAGGAAGCATCTGTAATCCACGTTTTCCAATAAAGGGCCATGTGAACTGAAGGAAGTGTTTGGAGTATCATCTGAATTACAGGCAAATTGAATCCAAGGAGAACCTTTAGCCTCTCACTGCTGCAATTACAGTGAAGTAAAACAAAAATACTTTAATTTACAACTGTAAGTTATTATTTTTCTTCTTTCTTCTAATCCTGATTTATCCATTAATTACCAGAAATTATTTTTAATCTTCTTAGAATTATCTTAGCTTTAACCAGCTCTGGTTTTTGCCTTGCCCACAAGCTGACTGTAGTGACTTACCTCCAACCAGACAGGCAACATTTCTCTTGTCAGAGACCTACTGGCTGACAACCGGATGAACATGAGCCAGCACTTGGCCATGAAGAACAGCAGCATCCTGACTTATATTAGACATACTGTGGCCAGCAGAACTACGGAAGAATTGTCCCCTTGTACTCAGCACTGTTGAGACCACATCTCAAATACAGTGTCCAGTTTTGGGCCCCTCACTACAGGGAAGACATTGAGGTACTGGAGCATGTCCAAAGGAGCGCAGCAAAGCTGGTGAAGGATCTGGAGTACAAGTGCTATGAGGAACAGATAAGGGAACCAGAATTGTTTAGCCTGTTGAAAAGGAGACTGATGAGTTATCACTCTCTACAACTACCTGCATGATTGTTGCAGCCAGTCTGTTCTCCCAATTTATAAGAGATAGGATGAAAAGAAATGGCCTGAAGCTTGACTTTGGGTTAGATTGTACCTGAGGAAAGATGTCTTCACTGAAGAGGTTATTGAACATTGCAATAGGCCAGGGGAGTTCTGGAGTCACATCCCTGGGGGTATGTAAAAGACATATAGATGTAGTGCTGAGGGATGTGGTTTAGAGGTGACCTGCAGTGATGGGTTAACTGTTGGACTTGATGATCTTAAAGGTCTCTTTCAACCATAGAGATTCTGTGTTTCTGTGACTCTGTGCTTCCCAAAAGCCCATCTCTCCTGAGCAGAGCCCAAAATATCCAACTTCTGCCCTCAACCTCCTGTGGCAGTTTATCAGCTGCATAGGACATAGTAAGACTATTTCTTTAAGTGCCTCCTCCATATCTCTTCTTCAGAAGTCTCTTCCATATGTAGTCCAAATATGGTCCACCAACATGTGGTGAGGTAAAACTGTGCTCTTGGCCACAAGACTCTCAGACAAAATCATCCATGGCATGTCCAGCCTTGAAAAAAAACAACAACAAAACAAAGCAAAACAAAACAGAATAAAACCCACAAAGTACAGTGAAAGCCTCCTCCTCCACAAGCTCTGAAATCCAGGGACTGATGAGTCAGCACAATCTTCCAGCAAGTTCTCCCTCTTCCTGGCCTAGAGAGACCCAAAATAGCTCTAATATTTCTGCTCCAAAGCCTGTTAAAATATGCCAAAACCAAGACAAGAACAGTGATCTGGACTAATGCAAGTCATCAGACATGGGTGCAGTCCTGACACAGGTGTTGAATATGTAGTTTACATTCCTCTACTGCCTTGAAACAAGACACAGAGGAGCATCGGCCTCCTGTCAGAGGACACAGCCATGCTACTGCAAAAACACTATGAGGGCTCCAGAGAGAGCAAATTAAAGCCTCATTGAGCAAGGATTTATTCTAGCATGGGGAATGAGTTGCAGACAACTTTTCCCCAAGCTCAATTTCCAGGCAGGCCCAGACCACCTGCTCGTGCAGGCCTCTCTAAGCTAAGCAGTTCCTCCATAAGCACAGCTTGGAGTTGAGAGCTTAGCCTGGAAAAGCCTAACTCTTCTGTGGTGCAATTCCTGTTTTTCACCTATGGTAGCTGCTCTGTGTGAATATATCCCTCAACTATCAGAATGCCTGAACACCCTTCAGTGTTGTATGTAACCAAGCTTTTGTCCTACCAGCTAATTCTTTGATTCTTGTCACCGTCTCCAGGTGCTTGGCATGGCACTGCAGAGTTTTGCTAGGGAAAGCACAAGCAGCTCTGTCTGTGCTGCCACAAGGCAGGCATCTCATGCTATTACCTGGAGTAATGTAACTCAGACCCCAGGGGCAGCAGGAAGGTGCCCCTACAGCTGGCTATGGAGCAGTCAACAAGGAGAACCACACCAAAAGGCAACCAGAGCCTGTGCTCAGCTATTCTGCCTTCCTGTTATGCCATGTTCCCCACTCCTGCCTTTTCTTGTCCATGGTTCCTCAACCAGACACCAGCCCTCCATGCCTCTTCCAATTCCATCCCTAGACTTTTGACCTGGTTCCTGCTTTCAGCCAGCTTCATCCCACCTCCCTGGCTGCCCTTTAGTCTTCATTTCTCTTTTAACCAGAGAATGGGGAGCCCCATCCCACCCAAACCCTGGCATATAGGAGTGGCAGTACCTTGTGCAGTTTAACTCTTAGGTGGTGCTTAGAATAATTAAGGGGCTGAATGGGTTCCTCCCACAGCTTGGAGGCCCCAAAGGAGTGGAGATATGCATACATTACCCCTTCAATCCTGCACACAGTGTTCTGACACTATACAGCTCCAGTTTTCATGTTATTCCAAGCAGTCTTTGATGGATACAGATCTGCAGTGTGAAGACAGGACCTTTGCCATGTCAAAATGCCTCCAAGCAGCAACCACCCATGTTGGCAGGCTATTAAGTTTCTATAGAATTTTGACAAGCCTCCAGATGAACATCAAACCACCGAAATCTCCCGAGGTGCTAAGAATTAAAAAAGGAAAAAAAGAAAGAAAATTAAAAAGAAAAAAACCAAACACAACCAAAACAAAAAAGCTGACTTCACTGTCATTATTCCTGCAGCTTTGTAGCTAATTTAGAATCTGTCGATCCTGGAGCCAATATCTAGTTTATCTTTAAACTACATCTGCATTCAGACTTGTTTTCATTCTCAGGTTAGTGTTTGTTGTTTAGCTGGGAAGTCAGTAATCAAAGAGCACACATAGGAGGCAGTCTCCCTGTATATATCTGCCTGTGCATATTTATTCCATTAAGCAGAACTTCTTATGGTAGTTAAATATTCCTCTGGGAGAGCTTGCTGCTTCAGAAGAAGGCCGTGTGCAGAACTAATATACCTACTAAAGCAGTGCCCCCCAGTGGAGTTAGGATCTGGCTTAGCAGATCAAGGTTTGCAAACCTGAACATCTAAGGTGTGTAAAAAAAAACTACGGGGTCTACATTAAATCAAAACATAAATAAACTACTGGTGGGGCAGTGTTAGATCTATTCAAAGGCGTTTTATGAAGAGTATAATTCACGCCTCATTTTAAATATGCAATACAAAACACTGCTGTCCCAGAGTACCTCTTTTCTCATCAAGTACTGTGGTCAGAGGGAACAGAACATCTTCAGCTGCTTCTGGATGACATTTCACATTTATGAGCTGCTGAGGGGAACTATAGGAAGTTCTGATTTATAAAGAATAGCCAAATGCAAAATGTCTTGAGGCTGATGAATCGTTATGCAAAACTATCAAAGCTTCTGCAAGGAGCAGCATGTATTCACTTAAGTATCCCTCATTATCCAATATGGAAACATGTCACCTTCTGTTTGTTTAGAACAGATTATGTTCATTTGAGCATAATAAATATATCCAGACATAACTGAAAATCACATTTTTGTTACATCTTCATTTTCTATCACATCATCTCTGTGCCAGGACAGGGTAATACCTCTGAAACCATATCTTCATGGTTTCTTACTCGTGTGTCACTGGAATGGGATGAAGCAATAAATGTGCATATAGACTAAAAAAGAAATATTTATTTTTCTATTCACAGCATAGTCAGGCTGTGGCATCATTAAAGGCATCTGAATCAGCCAAATGACCAGTTAAAGCAATGTAATTGGGAAAATTAGAGTTAGGGTTATGGTTAGTATAGTTCAGAGGCAAGCAGCAACCCTCCCTTTATGAGGTGGGAGGCAGTCATGAATAATTCTGTAGTACACACAGGAGAAGACACAGAACAGTCAGAAGGAGTACGGCTTCCTTTCTGTATGTTTTCCTAGAACTTACAGTCTTGCTTTCCAAGTCATTAGTTTGCCAGTCTGAAATCCTCCATTTGCCTATGCTTTCTGGGGTGCATACTGGCAGGTCAGCAGGTAGCAAAGCCTGACCCTCAGGCAATGTGGCGTGGCTAACACCATGTGCAATAATTTCCAGTTAACACCAGTTCCCAGGCCACAAACATACAGGTGGAGGCACCAGCAGGACCCATGGAAGACAGCTCCATCCTTGTCCTGTGGTGGCCATTGTGTCAGGAGACTTATTGAGTTACCTGCAGTGAGTAACACAAGGACACCACTGGCCTCTTCTTTCAAGCAATCTGCTGTCTCTCACACACAGGCTGCTCCACCAGTTCATCTCCCTCTTTAGACAATTCTCACAGCCCAAGAGGATTTGAACCGGTTGGACCCACTATCTTGCTTCACATGGTTTCGGCAATCCACTGTGTGGCTTGTAGGAGAGAAGCTGAAAGTTAGATTGGTAACTCTTCTGGCTGGTAGCACCTTATCCATCTACACTTGCGGCAATAGTTCCTGTTGTTTTGTTAGTGGGTTTTCAACTAGAAAGGTGCCTCTATCAGCTGTAAAATCATAGAGGAAATAGAGACATTTGTGTATATTAGATGCACATTACAATATGACTTTGATAAGTAGTGCTATGGTCATAAGTTATTCTTGGCAGCAAGCTGTAATTCCTAAATAGATGTGGCATCATGGGCTTTCTAGACTTTAATAAAGGATTTGACACTGATACACCTAAGGAACATGGTCTAAGTCCAAGAGGTAAAACTGAGCCAACAGAGAGCTATGGACAGCTCATGTCTGAAGAGTAATTACTAAATTGAAAGCCTCCGCCTTCTCTCACAAAACTAGTCATATTTAAGTGTCCTGAGCTGCAAGTTGCAATCAGAACTAGATGAGCGTGCAAAGCTGGAAGGCAAAATCCATACTGAAACAGCCAGAGTGCAGTCACAAGGTTGCACCTTCATGGGAAAGAGGTCAAGCAATTACTCACACAATCTTACATCTTGTGTGTCTGACTTCCAACCCCTGCCATTCTGTGATTCTGTCTCGAAATTCTCATGATGTGTGCAATTGTGGCTGTGGTAGGAGAATAGGCTTAGGAGAGAAGTCACATTTTTAGTAGACCACCATATAGACCCAGAAAAAATAAATATCTCAGGTCTTGTTCCTACAGCAAGCCCCAAAAGCAGTAGTAAAAGTTGTTCTAACTGCAAAGTAGAAGCACACTCCCTTGGGTCTGTCTTGTTATACTGATCAGTTCCACCACATGAGAGAAAAAGGTGATTAACACGTGTGGAGTGCAGGAGGCGTTACCTGGGAGCAGTGACAGGCTGTGAGCTCCTGCAGTGGGGACTGAAGGATTGGGGAGGTAAGGAAAAAAAGTCATTAGCACCTGTGTTATATTTTTAAGTCATTATTACATTTCTGGTATTTTATAATTAACATAAGTTAAATACAAGCTCTTGGCTTGCACATTTCCACCCCAGAGGATAGCCAGTTTTGAAAACTAGCTCACTCCCTTAAAAGGCTCAGCCTGACATAGCCTACTAACAGGTTTATCAGATAAGGCACCACGAGGCTTAATGCATTCCTTAATTAGAAAGTAAACACGTTCATTATAAAAAAGAATAAAGCCTCAGAGAAATTATGAAGAGATTTTATGATTATTGACTCGAAAGTATTCCAACAGAGAAAACTATCTTTTCTTCCTTCCCTAGGAGCAGAAGCAACCTGCTTTCTAACTGTAACCCTGCCTGATGTGTCAAGCACAGAGTTTTCCCTCCACAGGGCCTGACACTCAGGGCATTCAGGCTGAACTGAGATGTGAGGGACATCAGCGTCTCTGAGGGTGCATGGGTATAAATAGCTGTGTTTGTGTACTTGCCTGTGCCTGCAGCCATGTCTATGTGATGAGCTGGGACTTCAGCTGCTGTTAGCCAAGGTGGTGGTGGTTGTTCCTCCTCTTGCCTGGACACGTGGTGATTGGCATAAATAACAGCCCCAGCAAATCGTAGCTCACAACTACATTCAGATTCATAGATTCCTAGAATGGTTCAGGTTGGAAATGACCTCAAAGATCATCTAGTTCCAACCCCCCTGCCATGAGCAGGGACACCCCCCCACCAGACCAGGTTGCTCAAGGCCCCATCCAATCTGGCCTTCAACATTTCCAGGGAGGGGGCAGCCACAACCTTCCTGGGCAACCTGTTCCAGTGTCTCAGCACCCTCGTGGTGAAGAGCTTCCTCTGACTTCCAGTCTAAACCCCCCCTCTTCCAGCTTGAAACCATTCCTCCTGGTCCTACCATCCCAAGCCCTTGGAAACAGCCCCTTCTGGGGAGCTTTCCTGGAGGCCCCCTTCAGGTACTGGAAGGCCACTGTAAGATCACCCTGGAGTAATGGGGATATGGGGGATATGGTTGTTCAGGCATGTTCCTCTGCCTGGTGTTGAACGGGGAACCTGTGTTTTGGCCTCTATGTCCCATCCCTTTGTTGCCCCACCTTGGGGGAACCCATGCCTGTGTCATCGGGGTACATAATGGGGCTGCTGCCATGTACCACACAGCTTCCCCCTTGTAGGGGATGGGGCCTTGCAAGCCTTGGCTGGTGCTGAATGTACCCTGTGCTGTGCTCTTTGGCCGCCTCTCCCTACAGGCACCCCCAGCTTGGCGCCTACTTGCTGTGTGGTCCCTGTTCCCAGCAGAGAACTTCCTTTCCCCAAGCTCCCTTTTCCTGCTCTTCCTAACAATGGTGGCCTGGGAAGCTCGGGATGCAGTTTTGAATTTAAATGCCTCCAGCTTTTGGTTTACAAAAATAATAAATCCTCTTCAAGCAGTTGTGTAAAAAGTGTAATAATAAAAAACCTAATGTTTGTTGGCAGTGTATGCATCTCTTCGTCTGCAAGACAGTGGTTTACTGACAACCAAGAGCTTTTCTGGGGCTCTAAAGTACAAAAGTACAAATGGCTGGTATCTAATGTTTCATTACATTTGCCAAACACATTGACACTGCTGCATTGCTGCTTAGTGCACTTGTAGAAGGAAAGAAATTTTGTGCCCAGAATCCCCATGGTGATGATGTTCACCATGCAGAGAGCTGTTCAGGGGAGGTTCACCGTCTGAACATGCTCTGCTGTGGCCTGTCCCACATCACGCCAGCCTATGCCTCTAAGTAGCTCTGATATGTTTATGTAAACTGCAAAAAACCCCACAACTGTGTATTGAACAGTTTTCTGGCTTTTAGCTAAGAAATGCAAATATGCTGCACAGCTAAGAGCAGGCATTTCTGGGAATTATGTTTAAAGGTCTGTTGGTGGTCACTGTAGAATTTCAGCTTAAGTTCTTCCTGTAAAGTATTTCAAAATTCCTCCACCTCTGTCCTGTCAACTGTGATTGGATTGATAAAGATGTGTTTGCACAGGGCTAGAAATCCTTGCTTTGCCAAATACTGTGGGGTTTGGTGAAGATACTCAGCAGCTCACAGGGTCAGACTCTGAGAAGTAATAGCAAAGTATAGGCTCAAATCCTTATCGATCTTACTAACAAACCAAGGCTAAGGCTGTTCTTATTAGGTTATCTGTCATCTAGAAAACCCAGTAAAAAGAAGAGATGTTAGGAAAATATCTTTGTTGCTTCAGTGGTTTGCATATTCCTAATAAGCTTTTAATTTTCTGCTCCAAATGGAAAGTAATACTTGTCTTAGGAACTAAGGACACAGCTTCTGAATCTAAAATGAGTTGTTTTCAGACCAGCAATTTTACCTTGCCTGTAGAAGCAAAATGCCAAAACTCAGTTTCCTCTCCCTCTGGTATGGGCAGGTGGGGAAACTTCTTTGGATGAGTGATGAGGAAGCACCAAGCTGATGAGGCACCGGCATAATCCAGTAGACAGCAACTGGCTCATTCATCTCAGAATTATTAGGCTGGAGAATCTAACATGCTCATTTGCAATTTTTCATGGTGATGCAAGATTCATCTCCTGACTATTTCCATGGAAAGCTCCATGTGCCCTCCAGCAGCTGCAAGCTGACAGCAGGGAAAGCTCACCTGGGCAGTGGAGTAGGAGCTTCCAGCATGCTGCTCCCACCACCACCATTGCCAGAGCTTCTTTAAAAAAAAATCATAAGCCCTCCAAAAACAAACAGGCAAGCAAACAAACCAGAAGCAAGAATAATTGTAGCACTTCCCAGCAGAGGAGGAACTAGAATTGTTTTCAGGGAATTCTTCATATAGATCAACTTAGAAAAAAATTCTGAGAAATGGAAGGCAAGCCTCTCACACTGAGAACAATTCTTATGGGGACTGACCAAAGATGTTTTTTATCCTCATTACCAATGCAATGATTTTGATTTTTTTTAATTTTTAGATTATCTTTAGATTTTTAAACATTTTTATTATTATCATGTAATTTAGCCTAAGTCACTTAGCCTAAGGATCAGAGCTGCCTTTTGACTGGTGGAGGTACACTGCTCAAACTTTTGTCCTAGTGAGTATTTTCTTGTTTGTGTAAAGCAGCACCAATCCCAGCAGCCTGCATTGCAGGAGGTCTTAAGTGTCTTTTCTCTATAGCATCACTTCCTTATCCTTTACCTGTGCTTACTCCTCTCTTATTTCTCCTAGTGGCTTTTGTTTCTGGGGCAGCAGGGAGGGAGATTTGCCCTGGTAGAACTTTGGGATGGGGATGGAGACCATGGAGTTCCTTTAGCAGCCATGATATGGCAGGGCTGGATTTTGGAGGATGCTACTAGCAGGCAAGATTGCAGGCAAGATGGACATAAGCCTAAAGAGAGGTCAAATCAGAGCAATGCCAGTAACAAGGGATCCAGAGAGCAGCTGCCTGTGGTGTCCTGAGGCCAGCCATGGAGTTCTCAGGGTCCCCTTGGTCCATGTCTCATTAGTGACCCTTTCTCTGCAGAAACACATTATAAGCCATGCAAAGTGTGTGGTAAAATGCTTTTCCTTATTTATTTCTTCCTTGCTTTTGCTTTTTTCCTGCATTGTAATATATTTTTCATCTGAAAACCTTTTCTGAAAGTTGTCAGCCCAAGAACAAATATGTCTTCTTATGTAAGGTGAGAAAAGCAAGTTTCAAAACAGACTTCCAATCCATAAATCTGTAAGAGACAGATATCTCTTCATTGCCCCCACATCCTCAGCATGTGGTGCCCATATTAAGAAAAGAAAGAATCTTTCATGTCCCTTTTTGTCCCTGGAAAAAAGCCTAGTTCTGTACCCAAGACATGAATTATTTTTCTGACAGGGCTGCTAGATCACACAGGCAATTAGTTTTATGTGTAGTTTCAGCTATTCTTGCTTCCTTTTGATGTTTCAGGTAAAAGGAAGAAAAGAGTTGTATCACTGTAATGCTTTTTATATCTCTCTCTGAGGTAACTTTATCTGTATATTTGCAAGGTCAAAGTAATAAAAAATGTATCGGGAAAAGAGAGCAGTTTGCATTGTCCTACAAATGTAGTATTTTTCAGTACAATATTTTTTTACAACAACACAAACTGTAACCAAGGGTACAAAATAGCCTTCTTTGTAATCTCTGCTTCCATTTCTTACAATTCTCTCAGTTTGTTCCATCCCTGAGTTTATGCTGCCACCATTGTCATTCAGTGATGGACTCAGTGATGGACTTCTTCTGAAATAAAAACTCAGACCACATCTTTCTTCCATGAGCCTGGAGCCAAATTCAACTGTGCTGCTGAACTCTGGAACCTGTGAGGTCCTACAATGAGAATTATGCTTATCTCTGTTAAGAAGGATTTAGCAACACTATGAGCATACAGAGATTATCTACTGAGCCCATGCAAAAAAAAAAAAAGTGATAATCTGATGGAAAAATTGGTTTACAAAGCTCCTCTCATAAACCCTGGGATCTTGGGGCAAGCACTAAGTGTTCTAGTGACATCTGTAAAGTACATATGATTGCCCACCTTTATTTATATGAAAATGTTTGTCTTATGCTGTTCAAAGTAGTGGGGATCTTGGATGGATTTGTAATTGATACTGATTTGCCTGCTGCTCAGGAATTATGACATTCTTAACAACAATCCTGCTAACCAAACTACTTCTTATAAACCCACTGAAGGGAGATACCAGAGTGGTAAAGTTGTCTGAGGCAGTGGTTTTGCAAAGTCCAGTTTTGTGTCCTTGAAGTATACCTACATCAGTGATACAGAAATGCAGGCATAAAAAAACTCCTACCCATCCACTATACGAAGAAACACGTATTTCTGTACTTCAGTCCACATGCTTATTTTCTTCCTTTTTTCAACTGTATTTTTTTAAAATCGAAGAGTTTATGATAGGAAATTATCTTTTACCATTCTAAATTGGTGAAACCACAGCAATAAGCTCATCCTTCGAAAGATGTGAGACTCAGCTTAAACCACCTGCTGTTAGTAGCCTTGTTTGCACATTTCCTGTATTTACTCCAATTTGCTTATTGATACTGTAAATATCATCTATGTAGATTATCAAATTCAAGGGCTGGCTTCCATAAATGATGCATTTCTCCTTTGGACAAACATGAACTAAATGTTTTCTGCCGGATGGCTACTTATTTATTTATTTATTTTTATCCGCCAGTAAAAACCAGCAAAGCCTATTTAGAAGGGCCTTCCATCTGGGAGGATAAACATTTGAGTAACATGGTCTGAGGCATCTCTTTTTCTATTTTCCAAGGCCAGATTTTTCCCTTCCAGTCAACACAAGAGAACATGAGATAAGGAGTCTCCAGTGTTAGATAGGCTGAGGGAATTGTGGTTGTTCAGCCTGGAGAATAGAAGGCTCTGAGGTGACCTTGTAGTAGCCTTCTGGTACCTGCAGGATGCCGACAAGAAAGGGGAGGGACATTTGAGAGGGTTTCTAGAGATAGGACATGAGGAAATGATTTTGAAGTAAAAGAAAATAGATTTAGATTAGATTTTAGGAAGAAGACCCTGACTATGAGGATGGTGGAGCACTGGAACAGGTTGCCCTGACAAGTTGTTGATGCCCCCTCCCTGGAAGTGTTGAAGACCAAGTTGTATGGGGCTCTGGACAAGTGAAGGGTGTCCCTGCCCACATCAGGGGGATTTGAACTAGATGATCTTCAAGTTCACTTCTTTTAAGGTCCCTTCCAACCTTAACCATTCTATATTTCTATGATATGTTAATGTGGTTGCCACTATGAATGTAGTGCTCCTTTCCGTCAGCTTATGTGTATGTTCTTAACAGTTATTAATGAAGTATTTATGAATTTGGCACAAGGCAAATATGTTTGCCTTCAAGTTCACTTCTAGCAATTCCCTCTAGATATGATAAAACTTGGTTGTTGTTGCACATCTGATCCACAGAGCTCATAGAATCATAGAATCATTAGGGACCGGAAGGAACCTTGAAGCATCATCTAGTCCAATCCCCCTGCCACAGCA
>VZRI01003162.1:31954-63131 GCA_013397515.1 Upupa epops
TCTCTGCCCAGCTCTCTAGCCTGTCCAGGTCTCGCTGAATGGCAGCACAGTCTGCTGGAGTGTCTGCAACACCACCCAGCTTTGTGTCACCAGCAAACAATGTCCCCTTAATCCCTCATCCAAGTCATTAATGAAGAGATTGAAGAGGACTGGTGCCAGTACTGATCTTTGGGGGACCCCACTAGATACAGGCCTCCAGCTATGTCCTATTGACTGCTACTCTCTGGCTTCTATCCTGCAGCCAGTTCCAAATCCACCTAACTACCCAATCATCCAGTCCACACTGCCTGTTTGGCTGTGAGGATGCTATGTGAGACTGTGTCAAATGCCTTACTGAAGTCAAGATAGACCACATCCACTGCTCTGGCATCATCTATCCACCTGGAGATACAGGTCTGCATTTTATACCTCTTCTCTGGAGAAACTTACATGGCCTAAACAAAATCAGGAATCAGGATCTGCTGAAGGCTCTGTGGACAAGCTGCCAGAGACCCCAAATTGCTTAGGAGCAGTCATGTGGTCCCAGCAAAACTACTCATCCTGCCCCTTCTTACTCACTGTTGCATGCCATCACACAGAAGAGATTTCATTTATCAGAATTAGAATTTACTAAATTTTAGTAGAATTAGAATTTAGTAGAATTAGAACCAACTACATTCCATTTTAAAGTATTCATTAGGTAGAATACAATGGAAAGTTGCAGCATCTGTTAATTCATTAAGAACTAATTACTTTTAATTGGTCCATAATAACTGGTCACTTTTTTTTCCTGCTTCTTGGCTGAAGCTAACTGATAGTTCAAGTTTTGCATGTCATCAAATGTGTCAGCTAGAGAAAAAGGCAATCTTATGTCTATAAGGTCTGTTTTTATGTGGATGGGATTAATATGTGACAGAGAATACAGTGCCAATATTAATTAACATGCATGAAAACTGACAGTAAGCCCAAGAGCAACTTGGTACATCTTGTTAGGTATCACCCCAGTTGAGAAGCCACCTATGTCCTTGTTGTGAGAAACCTTCTGCATCTGCTTTCCCGCGTCCCACTTTACAAAATTAAAGGAAGCATTTGGTTAACTCCAAAGGAGTTAAAATTAGAAGAAAACCAACCAAATTACCCAGAATATAGTACTGTCAGTTTATGGTATTCCAGTTTGGGGAAAATGTCTCCCTTGGAGTTCTAATCTGGCCATATTCAGCACTTCGAATTGGCTTTTTCCAGTTAAAATAGTATTTCCCATATGCTTCACATATTATTGTGTATAATGATGGAATGCAAGAGGAAAAAAACAACTTACATTTACATAGAAAACATACCCATGCATGCATATTTATATTGAGACAGAAAAATGTTCTATGTATTTATAACTTGACACATTCAGCACTTTATGTAAAAAATTGGCAAATGGATGGAGAAGAGTATTTTGTACATTACTGTGCTACACGTCACTTCCATTTTTCATGTCTGGCCATGATTGCATACAAGCACCTCAAACAGCAAACATCAGGGTGGCTTCAAAGCAATTGAAGAATGTTTTTACTCTAAGATCTTTTCTTACTGTAAAATTACAGATTCGAGATTTAATAGTGAAATTTTTGGTCCTGAGCAGTCTCAGACCAAATTTATATTAAATATGATCTCTTTGCAACATCAGAGAAGACAGCCTTAATAATAGCCATATTGATGTGTAGTTAGGGTTCAGTTTAATAGACATGTGCATTAAGACTATATTCTTGGAACTTTTCCAAGCAACTACACTGTCATAGGCAAAGCTTTTGTCCAACTTACATATTTGACAGTTTATACTATTGTGTTACTATTTTATGTCTCTTACCTCCAGATTTAGAACCATTTATCTCTGATTCCCTTTTGTTTCTCAGTTTCAAAGTGCAATTTCCTGTAGAAACGAATATACTCATAACTCAGGTTGTCCACCCACCCACCCAGTTACCTGTCTCAGCTAGCCCAATTGCTGGAAAGGACTTATAAAGCAAGTTCACAGCTTGATGCTGAAGAGATATAATCTTTGCTTAATCTATTTAGTGTTTAAAAATGTAAATGTTAGTAGCTATCTCAAATAGTGGAGCTGCTGCTCCCACGTAAATTGTATGCTCGGATGTGGCACAAAGCCGTAATTGTACTCTTATTGCAGTAGTGTCTGAGACCAGACTTGAAGGGTCTCTTACATCTGCTAGGACCAAAGTGTAGCAACTGTGCTCAAACATTTGCAATTTGAAGCTGTAAAATCCCTACGGCATATTATGTGCTGCAACAATGCCATTAAATATGTTGTATCATGCTAACGAAACAATTTGTGCCTCTTTTTCCTGTCTCTTGTTTCCTTTAGAAAGAGATCCAGTACATTAATATGTAACATGAGCTTTTGCTCAGAATTACCCATCTGAAGAAATAAAATGAATTAGCATGTGTGGTTATAGCAGAGATTGCAGCCTTTCTTTCCCCCAACCATCATAATAGCACTTCAAATACAAACTTCAGCTTCTTCCTCTTAAATCTGCAGTTTGCTTATCAAGAACAAAAAACTCCTACAGAAGGCAGGTCTAGGCTTTTTCAGTCAATCCACTGGAGCCAGCAGGAAAGGTGCAGCCCTGGGTACTGGCTGCCAATTCTGCTTGACAGTGGTTTGCTCCCTGGCTCTGCTTTTGGCTTTTCCATCTAGGTCTTTCCTAGGCAAATCTGGTCTAGCATGGTCAAGCACTAAGTGGTGTGGACACAAGCCAGGCTACTGATCCCCTGGCCTCTTTCATTTAGTGGTTGAGACACAGCCCTCTACTTCCATGGGAGGATTTCTCAGCAAGTGAAGAAGCGTCAGGGCTAAGACCTGATTCCTTGTCTTTCACAGATTTTTCTAAAATTTGCAAGACTGAACACCCTCATGCTGTCATTCTTCTCAAAGAGAGGAAAGAGATGTGCAGTAATGGTGCACATGCATGTCTGTGTAAGTGCACGTGCACATCCCACCCTCTCTTTGTCTAGACCTCTGGGCATCACTCCCATGTAACCTTTGTTCTGCTTATGAGCCTTTCTGTTCTTATTTTGGCAACACATGCAAATATTTACTCATGTTCATAAACTATCATCAATTCTATCTTTTCAGGTAAAATATCAAGAGAGCATGGCTCACCTGGGTGAACACAAATGGACTCACATGTTCCCTTTTCTGGTGGTAGGTGTTTACGTGCATACAGATAACTGCATTCTGCTTGGCTTTTTGGATTCACCTCTAAAGTGATGTGGCATAGTTACAGATTGCTTAGGGACTGAACTGTGTGCACTGACTGGTTTCTATTCAATAAAACACCTGGGCATGTGCTGCTTAAAGGGCCAGCAGAGAGGAGGCAGGAGAAGTACCCAGGATGGAGCAGAAACAAAAGGCACTGGAATAGCTGATTAGCTTGGTTGTCACATGATGTCCCTATCATAGTTGAGGCCTGAGGCAACCCATTAACCCAGTGTTATAATTGTCCCTTGCAGTAACATTTATGAAGGCTCATTAAAGCTGGGAAGGGTGAGGATGCAAATTTTTGTCATTTTCTGTGTAGAGGGGCATGAGAATTAATAGGTCAGGAATCACAAAATCACAGAATCTCTTTGTTTGGAAGAGACCCTTAAGATCATCAAGTCTAACCATTTACCCAGCACTGCCAAGACACTACTAAATTACATTTCTAAGGACCACATGTACATATCTTTCAAATACCTTTAGGGGTGGTGACTCCACCAGTACCTTGTTCCAGTGTCTAAGACCCTTTCAGAATGAAGGCCTTCAGTATTTTGAGGAGTAGTTGTGACAAATAACTGAATGTTAGTGCTCTGAGAAACTCTTAGAAGGACCATGTTGCTGAAAACTGTATCTATCTCCACCCCACATAGTGGCACCACATTGTTTCTGAGCTTTGGGGGTGTTTGTTTCATGCTGAGCCACAGCCCCTTGGCTAAGGGGCTTGGGTAAGGTTTGGGGACAAAGGCAGTAGAAGTGATGGTGTTCTGGGATGCTCTCTGATGACAGGTTTCCCTGGTGTACTCTGCCAATGCTGAATATTCCAACTGCGGTGAGAATGAATACTACAACCAGACCACCGGCATGTGCCATGACTGTCCCAAGTGCGAGCCAGGCGAAGAGCCTTACATGGTAATTTTAGCTTCTTCCAGTAGTAGAGGGAAACACATTGAGCACCAAATGTTAAAAAACAAATACTTTGTTTCATGGGCAACATAGAAGACAATGTGAGGATGGGCAGAGATGCTTAAGCAGGAGAGCTCACGGCTGTTAGTGCATTGTGTGCACATGTGCACACTACATCCTGGGAGCAGCCTGATAATGTGCTAGTGTAAAAGTTTCACACAGAGCCTCTGCCAGTGCATTCTCATCTCAATAGTTATTTAAAATCTGATGCCACCATTCCAGCATGGTGTAATAAATTGATTGTCTGGCATGCTCGCTCACCCCACACACCAAGAAATTAATTTTTTTCTCCCACTAAGATATTTTAGCACTAGAGGAACTTGGATGCTTCTGCAATATTTGAAATTACGGTTCCTAAGTAACCATTTGATTTACAGTAGATAATTACTTCTTATTAAAAAAATGAATTGCTGAAATCCTGTTTGGTTTTAATGGGATAAGCCTCCTATTGCAATAATTTCGCACAGCTGGTAGTCCTGAACAAGTATGTTTGAAACATAACTGGTTTGGTTTAGTTTTATTTAATCTAAATGTAATGTTCAGCTGGGACATGTGAGTTCAGCAGTTACAAAACCATCTAAACATTGCCTTTTGTGATGTTCTCTCTGGCCTCTCCAAGCATGAAAGTAAGATTTCTGATATCCTTGCTGCATCCGTGTTTCCCCCTGTAAACTTCCTCTCCACTCTTCAGTTTTCAGTTCCTTTTCCTCTCTGAGTAGCAGCTGATACCGACTTCCACGACTTGATGGAATATGATACATGTAGCTATGGGGAGCCACTTTCAAGGAGTTCAGTACTCTGGTTCCCCTTTCCCCTCTCCAATAACACAGTATGCCGAGTCCTTGTATATATCCCTTCATGGCCTTTTTAGGACACACAGTCCCTTTTAAGGAACCAAACAACAGACTTCTTTCTGTTGGTAAGACATTGCGCCACAAAGCCAATGCACCAGGCAGCGAGCATTTCTTTTGCTAGAAGCAGATGCACAGCACAAGCTTGCTTTTCCATGCCTTTATGTTCTTGCAGACATGTGGATATGGAGCCAAAGATGAAGACTATGGCTGCATCCCCTGCCCTCCAGAGAAGTTTTCCAAAGGAGGTTACCAGATATGCAGGAGGCACAAAGACTGCGAAGGTTTTTTTCGAGCCACAGTCATGACACCTGGTGATCAGGAAAATGATGCAGAGTGTGGTCCTTGTCTCCCAGGGTAAGGATTTAGTCTGGACTTTTGCCCCACCCAAGGCACTGCAAAATACTTTTTAAATGTGAAAATCTCTGATAGGCTCATTTCATGTCCTTGCTACCTGCAGGTACAACACTGCTGATTTGTTTTTCAATCTGTACTAAAACACTACACTTAAATATTGCAAAAGCATCAGAGAATTTAATAAATCAGACAAAGTCTTAAATCTTATTGAAATCTCACTGAAGACAGCTGTTGAGAACAACTAGAAAAACTGAAAATTCCCCTCTTCCCAGAAGCAGATAGGAAACAGTAAGAACAAGCACATGTTTTCAGTGACATTTTAGATGCTCTCAGAAACTCAGAGTAGCCTACAGCTGTGGCTTCAGAGGGCCATCTTATAAGTCCTGTGACCTAGTAATGATCTCCATGAAGATGCTTTGGATAGCCTGTAAGGTCCATGCTGGCACTATGGTGTGTTTAGAAACATATTGCCTCCCCAGATGTGTCCAGCAGGGAGATTTGTCAGCAATTGACAGCATTAGCTAGCATAGCTGTTAGGGGAGATTTACAGAAGCAGTTTAGTCTCTGAGAGCCCTTTCTAGCCAGAAAGGGATCTAAACAGCTGCTAATGTGGTGTGCATGCTGTTGCTCCAGGCTGGCTGAAGTGGCTCAAAATAGATGCTGTTTATTAATTCCATGTTTTTAATGGTCCCTTATGTTCAGTGTAATTCTGATACTAATGGTGGGAACGAAATTGTTGCACTAATACATTAGCAATGTATTTTTTACGATATTACTTTTGAAAGTCTGTAAACCAAGCATATATTTGCTTTCTCAACACACATTTTTTGTAGGGTAAGTACTCTAAAGCACAACCTCACCTTACAAGTTTTTCAGTTTCTGCCAGTGTACCTCTTTGCTTTAGAGAGCAATTCCTACTGACATTTGGCTTTTGTGCCATATGCAGCACTATAACCCACACAACTTAAAGTGCAGGGAACTCCGCTAAAGGGACCCTGCAAGCTTCCAGATTTATTCTATCAGGGAGCCTGTGTGACATTTTCACAGTTTACAAATAAAAAGAAGGACTTGTCTAGCTGCCAGCTGAGCAGACTGATGATGTGATTTGAAAAGAGCTCCCTCTTGACTTCCACTCATACATCATTACAAGCCAGAAAGCTAAATAATGGCCACAGTGGTGTTTTGCAATTTTTGGTCAGGATTGATGAGGTCACCCAGGTGGAAGCAGGGTGCTGGCAGAAAATAATCAGCTTGTACAGCTGCTGCTTGGGGAGTGATCTCAACTCACCATTGCTTGCACAGGTGCAACCTGTAGCAAAAACTGGCCAGCCAGAGTCTGGCTGCATGTGACAATCAGGTCCTGGGATCCTTTGGCAAAGCCAGCAGTTAAGGACAAACACTCCTTTACTCTGAGCTTGAAGAGGTGAAATTCTCAAGATAGTTTAAAAAAAAGACTAAAGCTGTGAAGCTGCCTTGGCTCTTTGTGCAACTTACAGACCACAAAAGTACCTCCTGTGCACTGGTGGGAGAAATGCTGAGCAGAGAGCTGGCAAGTAGCATCAACTTCCTCATTGTCCCAGTTTCACAAGGACAGTCAGGCATATGGGTGAGTGGCAGCTGGCAGAGCACTCCCTTGGCTGAGCATTAAATTTCAATGAGCTCCTGAGTCAATGGGAGGGAAAAGCTGTTTCCATTGTCAGAGGCCTGTGCTTCCATAACCTGCTGCAGACCTTCCCAAGGTATCAACCCACATACTGCAGTCTATATTTAGAGGCATCTAACCCCCCTTTGCTATTTTCCACCAGCTCAGTAAAGCAGCCTGAGGAAAAGATGAGCATGTGGCACATTCTGACCAAACAATTTTAGAGAAATCAACACTACACTGGCAGCCTTTTCTCAGTGGCTACAAGTGCATTGCTCTATCATTTGCTTTAAAATAAGTCTAGATGTTATATATTTTTTTCTTCTGTTTTTTCAGTGTTATTGATTATTAGTTTTAGGGAAGAAGACCTTTGGCATGAGAACATGAGTCATCTGCTGCATCTCTGTGTCCAGGTTCCCTTCCATGTGAAATAGGAATAATGGTCAAAAGAGGGTTGCAAGACTGTGACCACGGAAGAATTTAAACTCTTAGCTCTAAAGCAGTAATCCTCAAAAACCAAAGTCCAGCTGCCAGTGAACTCTGGATGTACCTAGACCTAAACTTCTGCATGGCTTTAGCCTCTACTCTGGCCCAGAAGCTCTTCCTTTATGGTAAATAGAACAGGTCAAGAGTGCGCAGTTGAGACAGTTTCCCTGAATGGGATGATCTATTAGGTGTTCCTGAAGTGTGATTGATATCACAGTCAACTAGAAGCAGCCACAGAAGGTCAGAGCAAGGGTCCCCCTAGCCTAGTCATCTGTCTTCAGTAGCACCCATAAGTGGACACACAGAGAAGATTAAGAACAGGTCAACGCTATATGATAGATGTTCCTCATGCTGTCCCAAACTAAGTCAGTTCAGAGTAAGTCCCTGGTCACCTTACAAGATGTTTTAAGACAAAGAACGAGTTCTTTGTTTTCTAGTTTAAAAGGTTTAGCTAGTTAATTTCTAATGAAATAAACTCTCTCCCTGCAGTTCTAGATAAAGCAGCAGATACTTCCACCTATGTACTCATCAATCAACCTATTGTTTCTCTGCAGACCATACTCTGCTGAGAATAGCAAAACCTACTTCCACCCCACACCCAAGTGTCCCAGTCCCTACACGAGGCTAGTCATAAAGATGAGGCCAAACCCTTGAGTTAACGTGACACAACCAATGTTAGCCCAAGATAAACCACCATGGTATAAAGAAGGAAAACATTTAAGTCTATTTTACAGTCTAGGCTTTACTCCTGGATTTTGCATCTAAATCTTCAAAATCTGGGCTAAGGAAAGAGAAAGAATGAGACAGTGGAAGAATAACACCATGAAAATTCATTATTTCTTATTGGGCCACTTCTTCATAGGTAGTGATATAAAGGGATGACATATTTCCAACATTGTCTTTAGCATTTGGTGCATTGCAGAGTTACCAGTACTTTATAGGGGTGAACCATTAATCTTTGCAGCTGCACAGCTTCTTACTCACATGTGTGAACAGTTGCTTGCCATGTGCATCCTTTTCAGTTTTCTTTACACTTCCTCCACCATTGAAAATTGTGGTGAAAGTCAAGAAGTACTCCACCAGTTTAATATACTTATTCTGACTACTTGTCAGAAGGGATGTTTGTCCTTTCTAAACTACTGTGGCTATTAGACTATGGATTCTAAGTGTCCTGTATTTTTCTTCATAGATTTATATGTATCTTTGGCATGCCAGTCTTTTTCCAGTTTGGCATTTAGTTCCTGCGTATTTATTGACTACTTCACAATGTAAGATTACACAGGCCCCCATAAAAGAGGAAAAGTAAAGTTTTGCTCCCGAGAGCGTGGTAGAGGGACAAATGGGGCACAAGAGACATTTGAAGGGAAGAATGAGGATGAATATTTTAAAACCAGCAAGAAAGAAAGGTGAAACCAGGTTCAGTTTACCTGCTCTCTGAGATACATCCAATCTTCATCCCCACCTTGCATCAGTTCATACTCCCATTCCTTGGACCAATATCCCTTCTTTGTAGTCTGGGTCATTCATTAATGACCAACTGGTCATTAATGGCAGTTTTGGCAGTAAAATTCTAAATATGCATGCATTTTCCACAAAAGACATAAGGCACACACATAGACAGGTATGTAAGTGCAGAAGACACATTCCTCATTATCTATTTATTATGTGGAGTACCTGTCTACATAGAAAGGATTATAAACTTATTCATGTCTTCATTAAAATTTGTAGTTATTTACAGGTGACTTGTAAATAGATATTCATAATATCAGCTGTGTATGATTTTCATGTAGTTTATTCATTAGGTTGCCTGTACATCAATTTCTTGCATAACCAGATATGTTATGTCAACAGTAACTTTGCTAGCAGCCCAGAATCACAAAAACTTTTCCTTCATGTTGTAATTCCACCATCAGGTACTAACTGAAAAACTGCATCAAGAAAGTAAAAGACCAAACCAACTGTAAAATCTAACCTGGTTTTCCTGTAAGGGTGCTGTTTTCTTTTTTTTTGATTTGGCTCAGATTTGGTTCTAATGTCAGGGAGATCATTCTTACGGTGTTTAAGAACAAAATTACCACAATATCCAGCTGGTGGTTCCTGCCTGAAAGATTACTGCTTCAAAAATAGCATTCCCTTATTTTTAAAATTACTTATTTCATGGCAACTTGAACTCAGCAGGGAGAATAATGTTGTTTTAGGCAATGTTACTACCTCCTGTCATGCAGGCTTTGATAGTTGATTAATTGCCTTTTAGGTATAAAGGAAGAAGAGAAACGCTGTCTTTGTTCAGGCAGTTTAAAAAAAAAAAGAATATTCTTTGCATCAACTTGCTTGTAAAACTTTTAGAATTATTTTATCTCAATGTGATTGGTTGCTGCTGAACCATGCTCCGTTGTAACATATTAATTTATATGGGTTTGCCTCATTTCGCCCTTCATTTCAGTTACTACATGCTGGAGAACAGACCTCGCAACATCTACGGGATGGTTTGCTACTCATGCTTGCTGGCGCCTCCTAACACCAAGGAATGTAAGTGTTCTGCAGTTCCTATGCATTTCATCTAGTTTTGACTTCCAGTCATCTGGAAGCTCCATATAAAGTCTTTCAGAGATTATTATTGTGTTCAGTTAGTCCATCTTATTGTTGGAAACAACTTCTGCTTCCAACCTGCTTTGCCAACAGTGGGAGCAAATGAGGAATGCTTGGGGAGAGACCGAAACCTTTGATTTTAGAATCTGCTATTGCTCATCTGTGCTCCAGCTTTCAGCTGTTGCTACTTATCTGGAAGGTACAGAAAGTCATAAGTCTGTGTGTTTTTTAAATTCAGTTTCAGTTCAGTCATGAAGAAGCATGAGACACTTCGTAGATCCTACCTTTTCATACCCTTTGTTTTCAAAATAATACAAAGCTTGTCATTGGCAAGTGGTAGTCAGCACTGGTAAGAGTGTTAATTCCATAGATTTCATTGACAAAAGAAAGGAGCAGTTTGATAACTAAAAAAAGAAGCACATTGCCTGTATGACCCCAGAAGTACCTGGTTTTTTGCATGCTGATTGTGTGCAATGGCTTGACCATTCTCCTGTTGTGTAGAGGAGGGACACTGGGCACCAGCACTGCAATGCAGAGGCAAACCTTCAGAAAACGTTCTCATTTAGAAGGCCAAGAAAATGAGAATCTTAAAAGAAGAAAATAAACCTGACAACAGAGAAATCCTATCCATACTATATTCTTTTAACCCTTTATCATGTAAAAGAATTACAATACTTTGCCTGCTTGATTTGGAAGCAGAGATTGACAAAAAAGTCCCTGAGCATTTGTTTGTACATGTAAATAATGACTGTTTAGCTCAGATGCTGCTGAACTGTGCGTCATTGCTGCTCTGTGAGTTACTTAAAAAGATCACTTCAAAGAGCAATCACCTTTCCTAAAGTAAAGGACAAAATTGCCATCTCACAGGGCATGTGGTGAGTGGTGTCAGCCTGGCTGGATGTGTCTTCCCAAGTGGTCTGCATACAAAGTGTCTGGTGTGTTTTACAGCCACTGACCCTGCGTGGCTGCAGAAGCCCACCCAGTCCTGAGATGTGTGCTTCTGTGTGAGTAAGTGGGGATTGGCAAGGACAGGATGAGTGTAATGTTGGTGAGAGAAATTCTGTATTAGGAGGTGAAGGCAAGGGTACTGGGTGCAACCTGAATGTGAGATATGGGAAGAAGGTGGAGAGAAAAGGAGTCTTGGTAGGAGATGAGAATGCAGACACACCTCATGCAAGCCTGTACAGGCTGGCTGCCATGTTGGTAGGAATACAACCATGCCTGCTTCTAGCTGATAGCCAGAAATGAGTCCTTTCCTCAGCTTTGATGATCTGTCTCAAATGCATGGATCATTAACAGTATCACACATGTTGTACCTTAGTGATTTGGCAAGGAACTACTGAAGATCTTTTGGCTATTAATTAAAAAAACCCAAAAACTGTTATCTTTTATAGGATATCTGGCAGATATGATATATAAGGTGCTTAGTTCTGCAAGAACAGTATTAAACACACAACTTGTTAACTATATGCAATTTTTAACTTAAGGAGCACAATAATAATTACATTTGGGAAGAATTTAGGCACGTGCCTATAATGACAGATTCCATAGATTTCATAGACAAAAAAGGTGTAGTCTGATAACCAAAAAAGAAGCACATCTGCCTGAGTACTAAGGTAGGAGAAAGCCTTAAGCCTAAAGAGTAAACATTGCCATTTTAATTAAGTCTGTGAAACCAAACATTTGACCAACCACCATCAAAAAGTGTAAAAGCTCCTTAAAATCCAAATCCTACAAATCACTAAGCTCTGTTTATGATGTCTGCTAATTCATAGGCAATAGTTTTTACACCAGATGAAAAATCAGTCTTGATGCAGGAACCTCTTGAAAAGCTCACTGTTGTGGCAGGCAGCTTAAAATCTGGTATTAAATGATCTCTATTACACGTCTCACTGTCATTGGACTATACCTGTCAGAGCCAAGAAGATGTGAAATGTCAGTTGCACATCTGTGGAATATTTTGAGGTTCACAAATTCCAAACTTGTCCAAGAGTTGCAGTCTGAGCACGTACCCTTAATGCAAGCATGTTTCTGTCATATGGAGAATAATATCAGCTCTTTAGTAGGAATGGATCCTCTGTGCAAAACTTCTGTTTATTGACTGGCTGTTGTGGTAGGGGGCCCAAAATGAGAACTTCAAATAATCCCAGGAATCTTCTCTTCCTTTCTTGAAACTTCAAAACAGCACTAAGCAGGATCCAGGAGCCTAAACTCCACAGTAAAGGGGTGCTTCTTCCCTAGAGTTCCTTTCTTTAAACATTCCTGTGCAACACACTGCTGGAGAAACATGACCCAACCAGTTGCAAGGCAACAAAGATGACGAATTACTTAAGAAGTTGAGAGTAGTAAGGTCTGACTTTGCATTTCTATAAAGAAAAATATAGGTTGATAAATTATATTTCAGGTCTTCATTAGGTCTAAGACAGGACTGGAGGACAGCGTTGCTCTCCTTTGGTGATAAAATACATCACTGGTGAAGTGCCTGTCCTGTATGTTCCAAAGGACTAGAGGGAAAGGAAAGTAAGGTTGTACTGCTGCAGCAGGGCAACCCACTCAGAGAATTTGCCTGATGATAGGTTTTATCTGGCAGAAAAGAATTTGGGTTTGATCAAAGGCTAAACAAATAGCTTTCAACTCCAAGAGCCTGCTGTGCAACTTTCATCTCCTACACACTCAATAAACCTTAAAATGGTTGAGGAAAGAAGATGAATACTCTGTGCCCCAGCATCTGGAAATATTAGTGTAAAAAATTACTGGAAGTGAGAAGAAAATTCTCTGATGGGCCATTGTCACCATTTTTCCCCCTCTCAAGGGACTTGACATAAATAGCACAAAATAACATGGAAGGTGAGGAGAAGGAGATACTTCACAGAGGTGAAGGATTTAATTGAGGCAAACAGATCATGAGGTTATGATGTTGAAACTCTCTTTGGACTAAAGGACGAGAGCAACAGGGTTCTGCTGTTTGGGAGACATGCCAGCCTTCAGAGGCATTTTGTGGACAATAGGCACATACAGGGAAGGGGCTGTACATATGTAAGCATAAGGATGTGTGTTGTATAGCTGAAAAGTTTTTCCTTGCTGAGAAAATAGTAAACATCACCAAAAATACTGATTTTTTTCATATCTGGTGCACTGCAGACCATCTATTTAAGACTTCTGGGCTATCAGCATGCAGCTCCATCGAGTCTCCTGTGTAGGAGCCTCAGGACTGATCTGCTAAGCCCAGAGGAGGCAATGCCAAAACATTAAAGATGTGAGGCCTTTGGCTGTGCTTGAAGCAGATCATGAGCCATCAGTGACCGTTGCTGACATTGAATTGGGATATGATACCTGTGTGATATATAGCAGTACTGCAGAAAGTAGGGAAGGCAGATTTCCTATGCAAATCAAATAATGAAGGTAATGAACACCAGAACACTTTAAGATATGGCTTCCCACAGTTAATGATGCTGGATTTTCTGTCAACATCTTTGGAATTGGAGTCACTTGAGGCCTCTGACTACATGGCGTAGTTTTGCTGTGTTTTGGGTTTTTGTACTTTTATCTAATGTGAAAATATATGCAGAAGACACAAGATTTAAACCTATGTGAAGTTCCTCTGGTAGAGACGTGCAGTTACTGCTGGAAGAGAATTTGTCTTTCAGCAGCTGCAATTCTCAATCAGTTTATGCATACTACCTCCCCTCATCAAACTTTGATATTTGCCACTCCAATTCAAAAACAATGGAGAAAAACAAAAGCAAACCCCATCACAAAAGCTTGAAGAACATTTACTCTGGAGTTGTACTTACTGAATTACATCCAATATGCAAATCCTTGTCTACTCACAAATTTTACCTCTAGATCACTTCTGCAATTGATCGTGGGTTTTCTTTTTTTCATCTGGATGTAGGCATACATATGCCTGAGCACAAAATACTGTCATTTCCTCTTACCTTTTTGGCTGGTTGTTTATATGAAAACAGAGTAAATGATCAATCTGTTTAATTTTTAACTATAACACTTATTGATGATGATGGCTTAGAAAAAATTTTAAAAAAATCAAAAGTAGAAAAACAATAAACTATTTATAATTTATGTTATCAGCAAAAAATAATAGAAATATCATCTTCATTGTTATTTCATTAGGACATGAAAAAACAACTAAACAGTGGAGAGGGAACAATTGAATAACAAGCTGATGGCTGCCTGTGATAAGCTGTGATCAATGGGTCACTTCCATACCCGTATATTGAAGACTGAGAGCTCAGCCTCCTTAATTGAAATGCCTAACACAAGCAAGCCTAATGCCAAAACCATTTATATTACCGAAAAATAATTGTTTCAGATATTTTTTGGTAATATCATTAATTTTCTTTCCCTGCAAATTTTGTCCTTCTGTAGTAGAACCAACATCAGGATGCCTTTTCCCTTCTGTTTCACATTAGGCTTGCAAATGAATAGAGTTGTTACTGGAGCTAGCAAATTTTGTCTTTTTTTTTCTGAGTTGTCTCATGTGTGAACTCCCCAATTCTCTTCACATGCAGAATAGGAGAGATGCCAAAGGCAGTGCTTTATTGTTTATTGGTGCTATGGTGGTACAACCTATATTAGGAAAGGAACCTAATCTTAGGATAAAATTGGCCAGTCTCAGCCCAAAACTTTCAAGGGCAGGGATCTGAGAAAGAAATAAAGTGTTTTCTGTCTTCATCTACTGAAAAAGCTGGACTCAGGTATCACTCAGGTATCTCACCTGGTCCCAGTGAAGGTCTCTTGAAAGAAAATGTCAATTAATTTAATATTTTCACCTGTGCCAGAGCTGCAGCTCCTACAGGGAGCATGACCAGCCTCTGAGATATGTTGCAGGTTTCTGCAGCATCACTGTGATGACTTACAAGCTTCAAAGTCTGCAGAGATGCAGCTTTTCACCACCTGTATAGAGTGGCCACCAAAGCAATGCTGGAGAACTGGGACAACCATTCCTTGTGGGTCCATTCTCCTCTTCGTGATTCTCTGAAGTCATGGTAGTAAGATGTAAGTTGTTTTCCCCTTCAAGCTGCAGAGAGAAAGGGGTGATAACGTCAATTTCTAGAAGCCTGAAGCCTGTGCCTAGGACATTCCAGTACTGTGCAATGATTGCACCTCCTAGTGAGTCCTAAACAAAACCTCAACAGATGCAGATAAATTGTCAGTCTAACTCCACAAGGTCTGGAGAAGAGAAGGCTACAGAGTGACCTTGTAGAAGCTGCCTAATACCTGAAGTAGGCCAACAGGAAATCTGTAGAGGGACATTTAAGAGGGCTTCTAGTGATAGGACAGGGGGAAATGCTTTCAAACTAAAAGAGGGTAGATTTAGATTAGATCTTAAGAAGAAATTCCTCACTACGAGGGTGGCAAGGCACTGGAACAGGCTGCCCAGAGAAGCTGTAGAAGTCCCCTCCATGGAAGCATTCAAGGCCAGGCTGGATGGGGCTCTGGGCACCCTGGTCCAGTGAGAAGTGTCCCTGCCCGTGACAGGGGAGATGAAACTAGATAATTTCTGAGGTGTCTTCCAACACAGCCTATTTTGTGATTCTGTGATTGCTGCTACTTTCCTGCTCTAGCAAAATAAAAGGAGAGAAATAAGAGTTAAAGATACTATGGAGAGAACAGCATTTCTTTTTATGTATCCAAACAGTAGTGGTTACTTACAGTGAGAATGGCCAAATCAAAACTGAAAGTTTGGGGGAACTACATTATCACTATTTCAGAAGATTCATTCATAGGAATTAAGGTACTTCCTGCTCTTCTTGATTAATAACTACCTACACTAACTGAAGTATCTGCCTACAGAAGTACCTACACTAACTAAAGTATCTACTGGGTATCCTGGATATGTTATAGTAACTTGTCTTACACTATTCTGTATGTCACCAGAAATTAAAAGACAGTAAAGAGCAATTCTACATTGTTTAGGACATACTCCATTATTACTGATTTGCTGTATTTTAGGAGATATTTAATGTTTGATTACTGAAGTAATATAGAGACACTTAGAAAGTGACTTGGCTTTGGCTGCTTCTTCACTTCCCTTGACTTTCCAAGTGTGCAAAGTTTTATATGAACTGTTGTTTCCTTAAGATTGAAACCAAGCCTTTTGTTTAAGTACCTGAATACAGATATACTTTGATTTGAAAAGTCTGCCCTCTGCTTTCTATGTATGTATGTCTTTATTTTTCACTAGGTTTAGTTATAATCCTGGGATTTTTTATTACTTTGTCAGACATAAACCAATTACCTTTATTGAATTCCAAGTCAGTATAATTAATTTAATAAATTAATTTAATTTAATTAATTATATTTTATATTATTATTATTTTTTTAAACCCTGTTCCTAGCTATGAGCATGGACCAGTAAGCTGACACTCACAGTGCTGTAAGTCAGGAGCACATATGGTTTCCTACTACACCAGATTTTATTGATTCGCAAGTACTTGCAAAGTGACACATGGGTGAAGCCTCCTCTTCCTGTGATGGTAGTTTTGTTTGTCACTTCTGGCTGTAAGTCTGACTCAATATACCTGAGCAACTGTATCAATCCTGTTACATAAAGCAGAAAGGCTCTTTGAAATCAAAAAAATGTTTTTATTGCCTAGCAATTGTTCATTCAGCATGAGGAGAAAAGGATGGCTGCAGGGCAAACCACAAACATTCAAAAATGAGTACAAAATCAATACTTGTTTTGAACAATGAATTTTTTTTAATGAAACTACACTTAGATTCCAAGAAACTACAAATTTTGAATAAAAGCATTTATAATACAAAAGCTGACCTACCTTAAGTGATAAAATTCTTTCCTAATGTCTATATCACATTCCTGCAGTATTAGTTACAGGTGTCTAGGAATATAAACCACTCTTTTGAATAGCTACATTACAGCCATCAGTCTTTTTTGGGGGCTTAGTTTTCTTTCCATGTGTTGAGTTTTAACACCTTACATTGTCTCTGCCTGAGCTATATCTATGTCTTTAGAGATTATATGAATTTTGTTTATATTGGAACCAGAACTAATAATGTCAGCGTTAATAATGAACACATTAATAATGTGTTAATGAGTAAAACTGGATGTACACCGGAGCTGCTGATGCTGCAGTCATGGAGCATCATGGAAGCTGGACTGGAAGAAAGCAGCGCCTATGAGTTCTGTTTCATTTGGCTCACACTAAAAAGATATGAACTGAACTTCTGCAGAAGCTGGCATTTTTGGTTCCTCCCGCAGCACAGGTGCACGAATTGGCACTTCTTTCTAAGCCACATCTGAAGAAATATCTTGGCTCATAACGAATGTGCCAAACTATTAAATTTGATAATGGGCTTAAAATATGCATAATGACTTACTCCCACTTAGGCATATGTAAAAGGCCGTCATGTTCTAGCATCAACCTTGATTTTGCCGCAACAGGCTCTACAGAACAAACATGGTGGTCCTACTCCCATACAAAGTAAATTCTGCGAGTAGGTCCTGAAGCTGAATATGCTCTCTTGTGCAGCAGAGAGGCTTGTGTGTGCAGTGTGGTCAACATACTGTATCTTAATGCAGAGCAGAGGTGTGTGAAGTGTGGTGATGACGCTTGAATGAAAAATGGATGACCCTCCTCCTTACTTCTTGTGCTATGTGACTTCCCACCTTGAAAGGCTCTACTTCCTTTTGCAGACAAGTGAAAAACATGAGGTTAACAACACCAAATGACTGAAAGATTGATTAGGCAGAAATATTTGGTGCCTACATAGTTCAGGTGAAGGAAAAGACATAGATGAAAGTTTGATCAGACTTGCTTGTGGAGGAGACGGATTGAAGCTTGTTGAATACACTGCACACAGACAAAGTTGCATGGTTTCTCTGTGCTAACTGAAAGGCAGTGCAGGAAATACGATTGTTGACTCGTTGCAGCTTGCAAGGACTGCACAGAGTTATGATTGGTTGCAACTGGATTTGCCAGGGGCACTACAAGAAGCCTGGTAGCTGTGGGCATGAAAGTATCAGGCTACAGTACTGGCCATTTACTCAATTTCCTCAGTTGTCTAGCCATGATGAGTAAGTACAAAGGTCCAGACCAATGATGATTCATTTCAGTTTTGTAAAGAATTCCTGAAAAATTAGCAAATTACCTGTCTTTAATTTTGTCTACATGCAGAAATGGTCTGCCTAGGGAAGCAGCTGAGTTGCTATCCCTGGGTGTGTTTAAATGTCATGTAGATATGGTGCTTAAGGACACAGTTTAACAGTGGGCTTAGTAAAGTTAAGTTAGTGGTTAGACTCAATAGTCTTAAGGGTTCTTTCCAACTTAAATGATTCTATCATTCTATGATTCCATGATTGTCTACTGCTGTACTGCAGTTTCAAGAGCTTATATCTAGTTATTCTTAGAAGAAAGCTTGCAATGGAAAGGGGACCAGAGGCAAGACATAATCTGTCAGTTACATAATATGAAAAGAGTCTGGATTGACAAATAGGTGTATTTTAAACCTTATGAAAGCTTTTCTTCAGTTTCAAGAAAAATCCAATTATAATAAATGAATCAATTTCCTCCCAAATGAGGTTTGAAAGAAGTTTTATCATTGTTAAAGAAAATTTCTTTTCAGAACATCTGCAACTCATACTTTGTGGCCATTTGAGTTGTGTATTAGAAATACATTCATTACATGCAGCCATGTTTTCTGTTAGGTAGCTCTTTTTTGAAAACATTTCTCTTAAATTGAAGAGCATGCATACTGCTTTGTTCTTACCTGTAAACCATTTTTCAGACCATTGCAGACCTCTTAATTTCCTGTCAAGTTTAGCTGGTGGGTTTAATTTCTTGGAATATTTACTAGGTCAGAAGAATGGCATAGTTAGTTCTGAGCTATTCTAGTTGCCAGACTAGCTTGTGGAGCCATGTGCTGTGTGCACCTTCCCGGATGACTGGTACAGACTTTTGCCTTTAGCTCTGCTGAATTTAATTATCACTGGACATTTTCCATAGGCAACTAATACAAAGCTGGAAGGATTTTATACCCAGTCCAAGACAAAAGATCTTTTTTAGTGTCTGTTTCTTGTAGCTTTTTGCATTACCTTCTTGCCAATGACAGTCTCTTCATTCTCAAACAAGATAATGTTTTCTCCTAAGCCTAATGTTTTTATTATGTTTTGGAATGCTATGCCAACACCATCCTGTACAAAAGCAGTCCCATCAACAGCCTTACTCCCATTACTGTACAGTATTTTCAAAATATGTTAATTTAGTACTTGGTTTCATGTTCTGAAAGCTTGGTGTATGACACCATCTAAACAATTAATATTAACTTCTGGCCTTAACCATAGAATTTGGACATAGAAACCCTTATGGGACAATCTCACTCCTCTGCCAGCATGAAGTGCTCCTTTAAACTCTTCATTCCCCTGTTTCTGTGGATTTCCTCTATACAGACTGTTGATTTGACTGACATGAAGAATCTTAATAAATGTACTGCCCAGCTATATAGCAGGAAATTACAATGCTCCCTTTTATGACAGCTCCCTTTTATGTTAGACAGCACAACTCCATGGAACAGAAAGGCATCCAACACAACTATTTGTCACCTTCCCTAAATGGTCCTGTGGGTCATGACGGTTTGTGTATCATCAGGTTTTCAGAGGTCTGCAGTTGCAAATAATAGTGTAGAGGTTGTAAAAAGTTTGAGTTATCAGCTGGACCCCAGAAAATTTTCTGCTACCCAGAACATATCTGAAACACAGGAGCCTATGCATTATAGTTGTCCCTACCTGTGTTTGAAGATGTTTTGATGTTTTTTCTAAGTTCATAACCATCTGAGCTTTCACTTCTTCCACTCCCTCTAGATGCTCTGCTAAAATGTAGTCTGTAACATGATTTTCAAAGTGCCAGAAATGCATATAGGGATTAGTGAAATTTCAAACAGTGAAGATGTTCATAGGTTCTTTGATAATGAATAGCAGATGCAATCAAGTTGAGTAAAGGTTCTATTTACTCTGACCAAGATACTCCATTGCCTGGACAAAGTAGCCGTGGATGTTTATGGTGTTTCTGGCCATATTGCAGGTGCAGGGGCTGCCTCTGGCATTTCGGCCATTTTCCCAAGTACTTCTGGCACAAGCACTTTCTCACCTTACCAACATGCTCACAAAGGTAAGATTGGATTCGCAGCAGCTGTTTGCTTTGAAAATAGCACCCACAAAGTGCAACTAAACTGAATATGTCTGTAGGGAACTTCATTGCCACTATTTCCAGATCTCTAAAACTGCTGTCAAAAATAATTCAAAATCCTTCAGTATTTCTTGGCTAATCATCACAACTGCTTGAGTCACATGAATACTCAGCAATGCCAGCAATCAGTTTAGCTCATTATTTCAGCCATACAGAAATGGCACTGTGCCTCAGCCAAGCTTAACTGAGACTGGTTAAGATGATTTAATACACAAATAAGGCCAGTCGCTTACTCAGATAATATAAATAGTTCTCCACCACAATTATTAGGTTTGAAAAATATATGAACCTGAGAAGATGCAATGGGAAAGGTGCAGTTAATGAGGTACTGACAATGCTGACCTTCCTGGTATTGTACGGTGTCAGGAAATCGGCTACTGTCGCTTATGTATACTGTTCTACATTACTGGCAGATAATGCAATTCCTTGCATCTTTGTATCTGATCAATCATGCCATCAAATATTTTAATGAATCCTATTAAGTGGGTAGTGCAGCGTGAGGGTCACAGTTTTGGAAAAGTGTTACCTAATTTGCCTTTGAGGTGAAAGGCTAAATTATTCAATCCTTAACAAGTAACCAAGACTCAGACCAACTAAATGAGTGTCTTAAATGTAGTGTAGAGCACACTGCAATACTTAACCGTTCTCTGACAGTTGCTCCTTAAGAATTTATTTCTTTTTCTCTTTATTCCAGCAGATCTTTCTGGACAAGGGCATCTGGCTACAGCTCTTATAATTGCAATGTCTACCATCTTCATAATGGCTATTGCCATTGTTCTCATCATCATGTTTTACATTGTGAAAACAAAACCTTCTGCTCAAGGTAATTGTTCCGCACACAGAATTTTATCTGCAAATTCCATTGTTAGATAGCTTCTGAGAGTAATTGCTGTCGTATTTTTGTATTCTAGCCTGTTGCAAGAGTCACTCAGTAAAAAATGTTGAAGCTCAGGCTAACACACAAGAAGAAAAGAAAGATGTGCAAGGTAAAAATTTCTTTAGTTTTGCTTTTTTCCTGTGAAAAACCCCATATTGGGCCTAAATACTCTTAATGTTTTTTTGTTAATTGCAATTTGTCCTCTGAGTTGTGTAGAATCCACGTCAATTTAATAAAGAGCTGTGTATAAGAGCTTTTGTTCTCCAAGAATGTCATGTAATCATCTGACAGCAATTAACAAGGTAGCAGAGAGATTTATATTTATATTTGCAGTGAGCTTGCCAGCAGAACAAGCTCCTGAGACAGAACACTGGTGTGGAACTAATTGCCAATTTAAATTTCTCTATTTGTTCAGCTACAGATAATGTTGTGATATTCTCTGAGAAAGAAGAGTTTGAAAAACTTACAGCAACTCCAGCTAAGGCTGTTAAAAGGTGGGTAAAAGATAAGTGTACTTCCAGTTTGAACAGAAGCGGGGAAGGGACATGGTCACCATTCATCCTGGTACTGAGGAATTCATGAAGAACAAACGTACACGGATATGCTGGTAGTTTCCTGTAGCAGAGAAAAGGCTTAGACTTGGCTTTTCCCCTTCCTTTTTCTAAGAGAGAATGACAAATATTACCAAAAAGAAACCTGTGTTCTTCCCAATCCATTAGTGACCAGTTCATCAGCCCTTAGGGCTCCATCTCATCTTCTGAAAGGTCTATTTTTGGGGCCTGAGTGCTGCTTTTGCACACACGGTTTTAGCAAGGTTCCCCTTCACTTTTAGACAGCAGGAGTTATAATAGCTGCCCTAGGTCTTAAGGAAACTCCTTGTTCATAGATTCATCTAGGTAACACAGTGCAATAGTGTTCCTCACGTTGTATCTGCCTGGTGGCAGACAGACTTGTCTGGCCTCAACACTGTCCTCAGTTGTAAAAATCCCTTTATAAAATGTTTCTTGCAAGCTATGCGTGACTCTAACCTAGTGGTTTGGTGGCCACTGTACATGTACCCTGGGCAGGGAAATGCAGTTATATTCACAGGATTTTGCAGGAAAGGCATTTTAAAAAATGGACAACAATTTTCATTCCTTTTGGACAAAAAAAAGGAGAAGATGATTGGAGTCAACCACAAGAGGCTTCACTAAGATAATCGCATTCTTATTTTGCAGTGAAAATGATGCATCTTCTGAGAACGAACGACTTTTAAGCCGTAGCATTGATAGTGATGAAGAAGCTGCAGTTGACAAGCAAGGGACTCCAGAGAGATGCTTGTTGTCTTTAGTGCATTTGGCCAGAGATAAATCTTCTACAAGCAGCAAATCAACTGGGGTAAGACTAGTTTGCAATTTAATGATTGAGAGCATTTTTTGGTGGTGGATTTTTTTTTTAAGAAAGAAATGACAATCTCACCCCAAAAATGCTTTACAGTGCAGAGCTGGCTAATTTACAAGAGCTTATCCAGACAAATCTACTATCGCATCATCTTTGCATAGTGATATATGTACATATATTGTGGAGGGCTGAAAAAACAAACTTCCCACAAGAGCAATGGCTTTGCTTTTTTGAGTATTGTATTTCATTGTCTAAAGAAAGAAAGGACTGATAGCAGCAACCCCCAATGTAGCTAATGCTAATATAACTAACCCTGATGCTACATTTACCACAGAAAATCCAAGACAGAAAACTAATGCAGCAGCAGGTCTGGATTGGTATGACAGAAGAACATCTGAGTATCTTGAACCAGTAGCATCAGTATTTCAGTGGCACGGAATTTTCGATAATATCCAGTGTCGTGCTTGGTTTCCGTTAGAATTTTGACAAACATAGATGAAGGTCACTCCTGGGCTCTGAAGGACATTGCATATCCACTGTTCTGCTGTGGAAATCTTTCACTCTTCCTGCTGAACATGTACTGCTCAAGGCCTTTTATCTCACTTGGAGTATTTCAAAGCATAGTCAATGTGACACCTCACCCACACATTTTACTTTATATTGACATGAAACTATCCTTAAAAAGGAGTTGTCTGTTCAGATATTTCTCAGAAAATATGTTTTAAAACATACCATATTTTTAATATCAAACACTGGCTATCCTTTAAGAACAAAATTGTTCCAAAATGCATCTTTTCAAGTTTGAATGATTTAAACTGTTGGGATGATTCATGTTCAAACTTTCTAAAGTAGCAGACACAAAAAGTGCTTGCCAGCACAGAAGAAATGGTTTGGTAATTAACTGTTGACAATTACCACCATGTGAAAGACACCACTCCAATGCTCAGGTTTTACAATTCAGTTTTCTGAGTTTTGTCTAAATATCCATCTGTATCATATTTCTGTATGCACTGGCTTGACATCAGGTAACACAAGCTGGGTAGGCATGAAATCAGAAGAAGATCTGATAAGAAGTTGCTCACCTTCTAAGGACTACTCATAGTAGATACATAGTCTGGAGTGATTTGGGTAGCTAGCTCGTAAGCACATCTGAAGCATGAACTATTCCTTTCAGGCCTTCTGTTCTAGTGACTTCTCATGGACTGAAGCCTGCTGACAAGGCTTCAATCTGCACTTTTCATTGAAAGTACAAATTGCATCAAGATCCTCTGCTCCTTTGCTAAGATCTCATAATAAAGCCAGTTGCCAGAAGTTAGAAAAGCAGTGATTTGCTTCAGGCTGGAGATTAACTGACATTACTAGTACAGGAAAGAGTATCAAGCAGCTATTGGTCAAGGGTAAAAAAAGTTAGAGACTTGCTCTTGACCAAGCCTGCTCCTTTTTAGTTAAAACAAAACCTATTACGTAAAAATTGGAGAACCCTCAATCTCAGCTTTACCTGTTTGCTTTCCACATAAGTTTTACAAATCCCCCATATTATATCTTTCATAAAAAGACCATCCTGCATAATTCTGTCTCTCATAAAAAGACCATTCTGCATTGTTCTTCACTGGTGCAAAATTGTTTAACCTCCCTCCTTCCCTAAAAATGAGAGGAGAATGAAAATAAGCATCCATTAATTTGCTCAGGAGGAGTTTTAGAATATCCCATTGAAAGAAAATTTCCTCTTTGTAAGTTTCTAAAGCAGTTAATGCAAGCCTGCAATAGTTACACAACCAGCTAAGTGCATATAAGTTATACCAAGAGTATGTGAACAACACTCAGTGTCTGCATGCAATTGCCCTGTGATACAACACACACAGTGAGTATGCCTCTGAGACAGGTTTCACATGGAGCAGCCAGTTTGTGGTCTCCAGCTGCAAGGCTACTAATCCAAGTCATTGCTGTGCCTGCCCTTCAGAGCTCACATAAAACAAGGATCTTTCCACAAAAATAAAATACTGAAAGCAGAGCTTTTTTCCTAGCTTGGTTTGCAGTCCTGTCAAAAAGACAGCTTTTCATAAAGCTCAGTCTTAATGAGAGTTGGCAGAGGGATGACAATTCCAGCCCCTGAGAACGCATGACATGTTGACTTTTGTTTTCACTCCACACTGAACTCAAAGCCAAACTTAGAGAATATTTTTGGTAAATGAAACTGTACCAAAATGTCCATTTTTGACTTGGAAAATGTCAGGTTTTCAATCCGAGTTTCTTTCGTGTCAAAAATGACTAAAGCACCCTGGACCTTAGATTTTCCCTGTTCAAAGAAAGCTTCATTGATTTTTCTTTCTTAATTTATAAAAAAAAAAAAGTTTCCTACTCCATCAGGCAATATATCATGGAAGAAAATACAGTTAATTAATAATTCACTATGCAGTTCTATGTCAAATGATAGAAAGGAAGATTGCCTCCTCTGCCCTCTTCCTAGAGGAGCTAGAAAAAGGCTGTGTCAACCTGAATTTAATTTCCCTGCATTAATTGCCTGCATGTGTAGTGTTGGATTTGTCCTCATTGCCAGGAGTTTGCTTCAGTCTGAAAGAGAAATAAAATATACAGACACTCAAAGCAGAACAGTAATTGACCTAAAAAAAGACTGGAAGATGGAGGGAAAGATCTGTAGTAGTGCAAAATGAAATAAAAAATAGGTTTGTGCTTCACAGAATAATTGCTGTGTCCTTTTCTGAGTCTTAGAAAGAGATGGTTGGGAACATTTTGTGGTAATCCCAAGTGCCACAAAACGAAGATTCCCACAGGTTTTCTGCTTCTGTCTGCTAATTGTTTACTCCCGTGACTGAAATATTAATGAAATAAAACTCTTCTTGTTTAGATTCAAAGTCGAAGGAAAAAGATCCTTGATGTGTATGCTAATGTGTGCGATGTTGCAGAAGGTGAGTGCACAAAACTTGCACCTACATAACAGCATGGGATTAGATCCAAAGTGTGTCCTTTGAAATAAGGAATCCTTTGCCTTCCTATGGAAAATAGGAAGCTGCAGTCAAGAAGTGGCAAGTGAGATGTATATTCACTTGCTAAGAAGCCCCAGAGCAGTCCAGGCTGGACTTGGGTTCAAGTTCACCACAGCTTCACTCCAGGCATGAGCCCAGGCTTCCTTCCTAAGTTTAGCAGGAATGTCAGCACTGGGCTGTACTGGGACACACACAGACTAAGTTGTGGAGAAGCACACTTGCCTTCCCCATCTAGGGGAACCCTGTGTGACGTATTTGTCTAGTGCCTTGGATAACAGATAGAAACTTCTTCCAAATATGAACATATATTTGGGGAGGGTCAGGACTGAGAGTAAGACACAAGCCTACTCTGCTTCTCTAAATGCTGTTACACTTCAGAGTCTCTAAGTGCTTGAACTATCTATAGCATTTGTGTGCGCATGTACATATTAGTTTTGTGTGATTCAAATTGCTCTGTCTTCCACCAAACTACTGCTGTTGAGTATGAAACAAGAAATGTATAGAAGCAAAAGATGATTTTTAGAAAAATACTGCAGTTGACTTATCTATTCTGTGACCATGAATACATAGGGAAAAGGTCCAGGAAAAAGTAGCTTTTACCCCACAGGATGAATGTTAAACCCTCTCTATAGATTCAGTGATAGTAATGACAATCAAGCACTTCAAGCTGGGACTTGTGAGCATCTGGCATCATTATTTCACTTCATTCTTCACAGTCCTACAAGGGCAACTTTCAATTACAGAGATGTTAGAGCAGCTGCTGGTGACAGACTCAGGGAAGTTTCAGAGCTCTCTCAAGCTCAAACACTGTGCATGACATGTGAAGGTGTATTAATGGTGCTGCTCACTGGAGATGTGGTTGCAATACACTTTTTCTAACAGCTAGTAGATTGTTGAAGGAAGGAGCAATACCATGGAAATAAATACAACCTATTTAATGCTTCTTTCCCAGACAACTTTTTACCCTAATTACTGCACTCTACTGGCACTAGGAATAATTAATTTGGTAATACAATAACTTTGGTGCTAGGCAAACCATGAACTATCACTTACAGATTTTTGCTGCAGTTATTGCTAACAGTTTATACCGTAGTACTTTAGGAAATGTTTTGAATAGTTCAGATGCATGCATGAAGCCATCTGACAGTGACTTCACTTTGCAGGTCTGAGCCCTACCGAGCTGCCATTTGATTGCCTAGAGAAGACCAGCCGAATGCTCAGCTCAACCTACAACACAGAAAAAGCCATCGTGAAGACATGGCGCCACCTTGCTGAGAGCTTTGGACTGAAGAGAGATGAGATAGGTGGGATGACAGATGGCATGCAGCTCTTTGACCGCATCAGCACAGCAGGTTACAGCATCCCAGAACTTCTAACCAAACTAGTGCAAATCGAACGTCTGGATGCTGTGGAATCCTTGTGCGCAGATATCCTGGAGTGGGCACAAGCAATGCCTGCTCCTGAACCCACAGGGACATCCTGACATGCTTGCCTGGGACCCACACTTCCACATCACCTGCAAGAACTGTAATTCCAGTAAGCACCATGTCAAAGACTTTGGACAAAAGACCATTGATGTTTCGTCTACATAATCACTCCAAACCACCTTGGGAATAATTTCTGTTTCACTTCTAAAACAAAAGTGAAGTTATCACAGTACCACGGTATCTGTGATACTGTGAAGTTATCTACCAAAGTATGAGCAAAAACCTCCAAAGCAGCTTGGTACAGAACATATCATTAAACAAAATGACAGTGGTAAACCATTATTGATAATAAGGGGACACACAAACATCCATCCAGTCTATGTATAAGTGCAGATAACCCTGCTTGCACCTTTTCTGCCTGGCTTTCAAGAAAGCCACTGAATTGCTCTCTGAAAGCATTTCTGTCCCTTAGGGCTTCATTCAGTGGTTTCATACAGTCAAACACAGTACCACAGCTACAGCATTGATTAATACACATTAGGCACATGCATTTCTAATGGTTTTTAACACATTTAATATGTAACTAGTTTCTTTTTCTATATCTACTATGGGTTTATTGAATCTGGAAGTATGTTCATAGTTGTGTATGTACAGTCCTCAGATTATCTCACTGTACTATATGAACAAAGAGCCAACAGAATTGGCAAATTGAAGTGCTTTAAACCCAACCCCTGCACATAGTGGACATCAACTTGCTCTGGGTCCATACTCACATTTCAGAAACGGCAAGTTCAAAATGCTAACTGCTGACTTACTAAAGACAAGCTAGTCAGCAAGTGAGCAATAAAGGCCAGCAGTCACTCCTTGTAAGTTCTTTGCCATTACAAGAACCAGAAACAACAAAAGCATCCTGTTGAATACCGTGAAAAATGTATTTTTCCGATAGCAACATCTATATATCAGATGACAGTTCTCCAAGCAGAGGGATTTCAGAAAGAGTGGTGTGTGTTAGATGCTAAGAGCAAAAAGAGTAATTAATTTAGAAACACAAAATACAAAGGTGAAAGTGCTTCTTCCAGTGCAATACTCTTGTAAGCATAGACCATGAGCTCAGAACCAACAGGTGAAACTCAACTCCTCTGGAAGGTGAAGCCTTATTGTGAGTTTGTGTACCACAAAAAATATGACCTCATTTTTTTGCTTTTTAACTAAATTCTGATTTTCATGGTTGAAAGTTCCTTAAACCTTGTTCAGCCCACAAATCAGTCACTGTTACCAAACCTATTTACTTAATTTATAGCTGAAGTGAGCGATGGCAGGTTTCAACAAGTGCAACCACTAAATTAAGAGATGGGTCAGCAAAGCAAGACTTTTTAAATTCCAAAATGCATGACTGAACAAAATGCTGTAAAAAATATTAATTTAGTAAGTCCATCTTATCTATCTTGTGTGGAATATTTAGTATCATCCTTTAACAGCTCTATTTATTACCTTTTCAGTACTGGATTTGTATAGCAGAGGAAGAACATACTGCAACATTAAAACTATCCTTCTCATTAGTCTTCTTCCACTATTTCTTCCATATTACACCTTCCCTAATTTGCATAGGCCAAACTTGATGAGAATTTTTACTTCTAAAGAAGCAGCAAGCTACTTTGACCATTTCTCATGTTTAATTTAGGGCTGAAATTCTTGCTGTCTTTGAATCAATGCAAATTCATACAGATTTCCACAGTTTTCAGTAAGACTTTTAGATCTGCTGACAATTCAGATATGCTCAACAAGATTTCCGAGACCCTGAAACCGCGGTTTAGTATTACTGTTACTATAATATAAAAGAGGAAAAAATAATGAAGATTCTATTTTTCATGTGCCAGTGTGTAACTACAGTGTTATCCAGTGGACTGCCTCCAATATTTGAGGTGTCATTGTCAATAATACTCATCATTTAAGTGTTTAAAAGATATAAGATTCCTCTTTTTTATGTTTATTGGACCATGAAAAGTAAGGCTCTTGAAATCAATGGTGCCAATGTAAACACAGACTATTTAACATTATTTTATTTAGTATACGATATTTTTATTGTTACACAAAAGATGTACAGGAATGAAAACATTTCCTGTGGATCTTGCCAAAGCTTACTTTCTAATAATTTTGTTTAAATGCTGTATATATAACTTATTATATTGTAAAATATGATCACAAAATATGCTAATAAAAGAAAGAGGTCAAACCTTTCTGTTAGCCATATTTTCATTAAATCATATATTGCCTTATGGAGTCTTAATGAGTTGTCCAAGGGCTAGCAGGCACATACCTGTGGTATGGGAGTGTCTAGGTTACTTACACAAAGGAATCTCTGCATTCCTGTGGGATACTGCATAACTCCTTGGAAATGTTTGAAACAAACCCCTTTCTTCCTTTGTCCGTATAGTTTTGGCTCAATGTTTTGCCTTGTAGATACTATGAAAATGCCAGATTTCTCCAGCAACTCGGAGAAACTGTTTCTAACTTTGTATAAGTACCAAGCACTAGTTAGTACAGACTGTGAGACTGACAGAAACAATACTCTCTAATTAACTTGTTTTCATTTTGTATTCCTAAATTATCAGTACTACACCACAATATCAGAGATCTTAACTGGAAGCTTTCACTGCATGACTGGATAATTACATTCATCCCATTTTAGGCTGGTGAGACTGGTAGCAAACTAGTGTCTACAATAAAAATGAGCAACTAGTTGCATGGGAAATGCAGACCCTGGTGACTAAGCTAATATTTTCTGTCTTTCATACAGCTCAAACATTTTCTAAATGGAAGAAACACAGTCCCACTTTAGAAACAGTTTGGGATTTTATTTATTCAGATTCACTGGTTGTGTGATGAATGTGTTCCATCAATGATTACAGTACTGAAATGCTCCAGGAAATGCAACAAAAGCTTTGAGTTTGCCAGGTGATTGAGAGGAGCTGATGTTCTAAATTTCACTTTACTGTCTTCTTACTCTCTTCTCTATAGGAGCAGGAGTTACCTTAGCATGAAGCATATTGCAGCACCCATTGCTGCATTTAAACATGGTGCTGTCTGAAAAGCTTGAGCCTCCTCTGCTTTAAGGTATTATGGACAGCCACTCAAAGAAGAAACTTCGGCTTGACAAAGAGCACACTTGGATCTACATAAAATACTCATGTCCTTCAATTGTGCAAAATAATGACACAAAGCATAGAAACATAAAAACCAAATAACCTAAGAACTGCTGTGGGAATTCCTCTTTGTTTCATTTTTCCTTCTTCTTTTTTTTACAGTTTTCCACCCATATGCAGAGTTTCCAGCACTCTGGGAAGTACTTGTGCAAATACAGGTGCTTACAGACATTCAGATAGATTATATGCATAGCTCTTCCCTTGTCTACTAATGTCAACTCATTGTAGAAGGTCAGCAGGTTGGTCAGGCAGGATTTGCGCTTTGTGAAGCCACACTGGCTGTCTCAAATAATTTCTTTGTCCTCTATGTGCCTTAGCATAGACTCTAGGAAGATCTTTTCCATGTTCTTCCCACACACAGAGGTGAAGCTGACAGGTTGGTAGTGTCCAGGATCCACCTTTCTATCCTTTTTAAAAAACAATGTCATGCTCCCCCTCCTGTAGACACCGGGGACCTCATCTGATTGCCAGGACTTTTCAAATGCCATGGATACTGTTTTGGCAACTCAATCAGCTAATTCCCTCAGGACTCTAGGATGCATCACCTCGTCAGGCCCTGTACATTTCATGCATGTTCAGGTTCCTCACATGATTGTGAATCTGATCTTTTCTTACAGTGTCTTGTGGTTCATCCGCTTGAGAGCTGTGCAAAGAGAGGTTCCTCATGCACATCAAGGACAAAAGGGTCATCAGGGAGCCAGTATGGCTTCACCAAGGGCAAGTCATGCTTGACCACTCTGATACCTTTTATGTGGGTGTAACCAGGTGGATAGATGATGGCAGAGCCGTGGATGTGGTCAGTCTTGACTTCAGGAAGGCATTTGACACAGTCTCACATAGCATCCTTGCAGCCAAACTGAGGCAGTGTGGACTGGATGATTGGGTAGGGAGGTGGATTGTGAACTGGCTGCAGGATAGAAGCCAGAGAGT
>VZRI01003162.1:63320-130090 GCA_013397515.1 Upupa epops
GTTCAGTTCAAGAAGGACACAGAGCTGCTGGAGGGTGGCCAGCGTAGAGCAACAATGATGAAGGAAGTAGAACAGCTCTCTGATGAGGACAGGCTGAAGGAGCTGGGTCTCTTGAGCTTGGAGGAGAGGAGGCTGAGAGAGGAGGCTGAGGGGTGACCTCATTAATGTCTATAAATATGTGAGGGATGGGTGCCAGAAGGATGGAGCCAGGCTCTTCTCAAGGTCATCTGGTGATAGGACAAGGGGCAATGGGTGCAAGCTGGAACAGAGGAGGTTCCATATGAGTATCAGAAGGAACTTCTTCACATTGAGGGTAACGGTGCACTGGAAGGGGCTGCCCAGGGGGTTGTGGAGTCTCCTTCTCTGGAAACGTTCAAGACCCACCTGGATATGTTCCTGTGTGACTTGGTCTAGGTGATCCTGCTGTGGCAGGGGGATTGGACTACAGGATCCTTCAAGGACCCTAGTGATTCTATGATTATAAAAGCTTAAGTATCTCAGCTTTCTCCTTGTCTGTTGTTGCTGCCTCACCAGACATGTTCATCAGGGTGCACGCACTTTCTTTAACTTTGGTTTTCTGGCTGACATACCTGTAGAGGCCATGGCTAAGTCCAGCTCCAACCATGCCTTGGCCTTTCTGACCCCTTAACTGGTACTTACATTATTGTATGTGTTCACATATGATTTTAACTTGATTAATCCATTAAATATCTTCACAAAGGTATTCATCCACTTGGATCATCCCTGTAAGTCATTGTCTCACCACAGCAAATGACACAGTCTAAGGGTGTCCCAGCAATGAACGAAGATAGAAAAAAAACACATGGTTACAGTAGATCATAGTGGAAAGGCTGTTGTTTTGCCTTGTTGCTGCAAAGAGGCTTCACCTTTTCCTCTGGGCAGAGATGCCTTCTTCCACAGCAAAGGAGCATGCCAGCACCAGAGGGGCCTCAAGAAGGCAGGATAGGAAAGGTTTTGGGGCAAACTGAGAAATAAGACTCTTTGCAGCTCTGCAGGGAATAGGAGAATCCCAGTGAGGGCAGAGACATGTTCAGGACAAGGCCTCAAAGAATTGAAATGTAAAGATGGTTTGGGGAGTTAAAGAAGACACTGAATTCACTGCAAACAGAGTTTCTCTTGAAAAGAATTGTTCTTATAAACCACATATTTCAAGCTGAAAAGACCCTTTTAAGCTCTTGGAAATGCCTATTTAAAGACTTAAGAGCTTCACAAAAAGCTTTGGTCAACTCAAGGTTTTGCTGCACAAACTTCCACAGCCCATGTCATAGATGCTGTGAAAATAACCTTAGGGTAACTGTTTTTCTACAGATAAACCCAGTCCCAGCTCCACCAGTAGCTTTTTTGACACTGTGCAAAGCTCTTCCTAGGAAAGTTTAATACTCATGACCTTGCAAGACCTTCCTCACCCAATCATGGCTTCCTAACCTGATGAGTATCATCCCAGTTTTTACTTAGAGAAACTTGCAAACTTCACAGACTATCTCTAATCTTAGGTTGCAGCCAAGAATTGCCCTCTACATAAGTATTCGGTAGCTCTTGCAACATTACTGTTTCAGGTAAAAATAACAACCCAGAGATAAACCAGTGACTCCTGAAATGTAGATGTCATTCTTCTTCAAATAACCCCTATACTTCTTTGCAATAATGAAAAGTAAAAGGAGCTCATGTCCTTATTATGTATTGGATAGGCTTCCTACTGCATATTCCAGTAAATATATTCATATAAACAGGGCAATATAGACAGTGTCCCAGTCTAGTTTTAGAAGCATAATACTGCATATAAGTTCTATTCCTCCCACATTCAAATAAAACCTTCTGATTATGTATTGCTGTATGATTTATAGTGCACAGTACCTGTTACCTCAGGCATTGATTTATCACTATCAACTACTTTGATCTCTTTTATTGCCAGTGTTCTGTGAATCTAGGCTATCTGAATTCACATGGAAGAATTATAAGATGTCTTTGCACACTCTGCTGTGGGAGATGTCAGTGCTGAGCTGTTACACAGGTCACACATGGGCATCTGTTTTGTCCACTTTTTTTACAAAAAAACTTTTAAACAAAATTTACATTCTTTATAGCTGAATTTGCTTTAAAAACAAGCCTGCAATAGTATTTGAGTCATTGCAAGACAATTCAGGAATGCACAGTGTTGTGCAGTTTAATCCACCACACACAACTAAATAAAAAATCAGGAGCAAGTAACAGCTAAGACTGAATAGCAGGACAACTGAAAGAGGAAGGAAGCAGCGTTAAGTGTTTTGTTTCTAGAACTTGGCCTTGGTATTCAAAGCTGTTGTGATAAAAACAAATATAATCACATTTCAATGTGGAGGAGGACAAACTAGGAGAACAATGAACTGCTACAACGTGGGAAGGATGATGGAACAGAAAAATTCTGTTTATTTGCATTTTTGTATGAATAGTTCTTGAATCTGTGTACTAAAATACTCTTTCTTCTGAAGGACAAAACCAGTTCAGCAACAATAGTTGTCTCCAATCTTCTTGAAAGGCATACTAATTTTGGAAAAGCTGATGTGTGAGTGGAATATTACGCTCCTGTGTGAAACTCTACCACGTGATAATTTCTTTCCTGTAAACTGGATATGCTATTTTTATTTCTTTTATTCTATCCTGGTTTGAGTTAGAACAGAACTAATTCTGTTCAGTTGTTTTACTTTGCAGCTCAGTCTCTTCTGAGTAACTGTATTTTCTGGAATCAACAGCAAGTTTGTGCAGTGTCTGCTTCTAGAGGTGTTAATATTTGATGTTTGCAGTTACTACCAAGGATTGATGAACAGAAAGGCTCTTGCTTACACTTAGCTCTTGTGAGAATAGGTCGCTGATAAGTCTTGATTATTGTGTTGGGGGTACAGTAAATCAGAAGCCACACCTGTGGGGAGGAGTGGACAGGACAGGTGACCCTACATCAATCAACAGAGTATTCCGCCCCATAACATCATATTCATAAGTGGTATAAAGCTGAAGGATCACAGTGGTCAAGTTCTCTTCTGTAATGTCTGGCATCCAAGGAGGACTCTTTCTGTTCTGCCTTCAATCCCAACTCACACATTCCTGATTCTGGTTCCTGTTGGCTGCTGAGTCCAGTCTAGGACTTCACCAACACCTGTATAGAGCATCAGTGGTGCCCATGATGCAACTGCCACCAGAGGGGTTGGGTTCGGGACTGATTTTTGCATATATTTCATCTTTTTCCTTCATTGTATTTCCATTAAAGCAGTTTTAGTTTTCCGGTCTGTACTTGTCTCTCCCTTATTCCCATTATCTTCTCCTTTAAAGAAAGAAAGCAGAAAAGGAGAGGGGTTAAGACAGCATCTGCCATTTGTCTTGTGGTCTGCCCAGCCCTAACCCTTGACACCTGCGCCAAGAATGACATTTGATGTTGCTGAAGATAACTGTAAAGTTACTTTATTAATAGGATTGTTGCTTTCACAGTTACTGTTGATAGCAGCACCCTGGTCACTGACTGCACCTTCAGTATGTGTACCCCTACCACAGCAGTCGCTTGCCATTAAGTTGCAATGATCAGAGAAACATAGTACATTGAGGGCAAGATTCCTTGGGAAAGTCTAAATATCCATGAGTAACTGAGAATTGTGTGACAAAAAGAGACCAGGCTGCAAGGTTGAAGCCAACGCCAAACTTGAACTTCTCTTACAGGTTTAATAAGCCACATTGCAGGCTGTCATGAATAATTAAAAGAATGCACAAGTACAGCTTAAAAGCAAGAATACACTGTAACAACCTAAAAAGCCTGCTAAATCTTGCATATGTTAGTCCTCAGTTACAAACTTAGAGCATGCTCAATACTCCTCCAGGTATTTAGAGCTCTCAATCTTAGAAAAGTACCTTAGCTGCTGTCCTGACCAAGGGGGAAGATATGGGAAAGGTGCCTCCAAATTCCTAACCTGAATCTTAAGGCTTTTATCCCCTTACTTAAGTGACTATGGGCAAGTACCAGACTGACCCAAGTCTCGACATGACTGTGCCTGGGGGGATTACACCTCCTGGGGTGTTTAGCTTTGGCAGTGTGATTAATGTTTCCCTTATTTTCTTTTTACTTCTATTTTGCTGATACTGACACCTTTCCAGATTGTCTTACTTTCTCAGGAATTTGAGTAACGGTTTGGACTGAGACACAGCCTCAGAGTTTTGAGGGATTTCAAGACTCAGCTCTGGTTCCAGCCTTTTTAACAATGCAGCACTGGCTGCCCTGTTTGGTCTGTAACTCATGGCTGAGCTATCAACACACTACCCCAGAGGTCTTATCTGCATAGAAAGGGCCTCGAGGTGATCCAAGGCTGAGACATTTTTACAACCTCTCTGTAAGTCACCTGCATGTGTCAGATGTAACTGAAACTTGTTTACACATTATGAGCCGGGCAACCCACACAAACTGGTTTTGGAAAAAAAAAAAAAAAGAAAAAAAAAGAAAAAGAAGTATGCAGGCAGCTCATCAGGTGGGTTTTCTCCTCAGGTAATAGTTTTGGTGTGATTTGGAGATCAGAATGTCTTGTGAGTTACACCTTGATAAATTTCAAGTCAGGACCACCCAGTCAAAGAAAGTAGCTATAAGCAAATACACAGTAAGTGGTCTTGCTCAAAGTTAATTTGTCGATGATCAAGTTGTCATAAATAGAGAAGACACGTGCTTCCAAAATGATGTGGAAAAGGCTGAATAAACAAAAATATTCCTAACCACAGTCAGAAGACATTCTCAAAGACTTTCACCAGCCCAAAACAGATCTATTACTGAAAATGCATAGCAGTGGTTTGGACACAGCACACTGCCAGAGTCAGTACAACGCACAAAGATGCCTTTGCCCGGCACAGAGGGAGAATCACAACACTGCACAGCACTGTCGCTTTTACAATGAGTTTTGTGAGTTTGGCAAATATGTGAGCATTATATCATTAAGAAGAGTACGAGGAGTCACTGCTTTACCTCTGCAAGTTCCTCTGACCACTTGGAAAAGAAGAGGATTAACAAATAGTTTCATAGCTCAGATTTTCAGACTGTATGGGCTACATTTAAATACATCACACTGAAGAGAAAGGCTTTCAACCAGTCCATCAATCCCTGAGGCCATATAAGATTTAGGTGAAAAATTCACTGTACAATTAAAGGATCCAGTGTCATAGCTCTGAATTATGAGCTCTACTTGCAGCTCCTTTAAAATCTGGTCTGGTAAGTTAAATCATATATTGTTGACATTGATGCTGATTATGAATAAAAGTTTTTAAAAAGTATGTTGCCTTCAGCACATTTTCACTTTTTGGGTTAATTTATCTGCCACCACAATTTTTCCCCATAATATATTACATTCAGTTATATAGCATTGGAAAAATTGCAAAGCAGGCGTGCCGAGGAGAAATGGAAGAGAGCTGTGAAATGCCACTACAAGAGACAGGTCTTTTATCACTTGGTGAAAGGCACAAACATGAAGAAGCAGAGCCTACCTGTGCAGGCTGAGTGATATTTGCCTAACTTATTTAGACCTGTCAAGCTTCTGCAAAACCACCTGTCCCTTCTCCAGGGAAGAACCTTTCTAGCAGATTTGCCAAATCCAGACTTTGTAGATCCAGTCTCAAACATGGCCATTTTTATTGACAGGAAGGCTTTGGTAAACGGAAGGGCAATTAAGGTTCTACAATAGATGGGCTTGTACAAAAAAAAACCCCAAAACACTTCTCTTCAAGTTTGGTAGCCTTTTCTGGGATGAACACTATCACAACATGAGCAGATGCAATATTCGTGTTTTCTTTCCCAATGAGGACTCTCACGGATGTTCCAAAATATGGAAATGGTAAATCGTGGGATCAATTACTTATCTTCATTTTAAGTGACGGGTTGTGACCACCCGAAATTGTTTTACATAAGGGTACTTGATCACTTCTGGAGACCTGCACACAAACAGGACATGCAGTTTTATTCTGCATGTTCTGACTGATCTGCAGGCAGCTCCCAGAAAGTGTGAGTCCCTTACTTTCTTTTATGCACAAATATTCATGAGCTCTCTTCTTCTCAAATTATCTCCAAAAAAAGTGGTTGAAAATGTATATTCTCCTGCCTGCTGTCAAATATGGCCAGCAACTGCTGACATACTCAAAATACTGCATCCCTTTCAGGAAGGCAGATTGATAGTGCTCACATAAACCATGTCTCTTTAGAGAATGGTAACCATAAGGAAACAGCTGAAGTTACTGTTAGCATTTCACGTCTCTTGTAGACAGTCTTCTCGAGAGAAGGATAACATAGGAGAAATTCACACTTGTATTACAGTACCCAAATGCTACAAAAGCAGAAAAAGCCCAGGAAATTCCAGACTCCTTCTAGGAAGGCAAGACTATGTAAGAAGATGCCCAAAATGTGACCAACCGAGAACTATTACTCCCAAACCAAAACAACAAAACCAGATGAAATCTAGAAAAGACACCAGAGAATTCCACTCAACAGCTTTCTCTGTTCCATTTCTCCACAGAGGCTACCAGGGTCGCACAGGGGAATGGCAACAGGATGTTTGCACATGGTGGACAACTGGGGTAGGCTGGTCCGCAAGACTCATGTTTGAGACAGTACAAGAAGCAGATGCATACAAAATTTGATATAGTAAATATTTACAAGTGGGAAAAGATGTCATTTGGGAACAATATTTATCCTTGTGCCTGTGAATGTCAAAAGCAAGATAGTTCATCTCACTTCTAACCTACACAACAGCATTAGTTACTCTAGATAAATAATTACAAACAGAAACATCTAGAATCATTTCAGTCTACTGCTTCCAGTCATTCCAGTTCCATTTTTGTAGGCTGACATTTTACTTTTCTTGAAGTGCCTGATCTTGAAATTGTATTGCTGTAAGGCAAATTTTGTGCTTCTATTCTACATGGCCCATAAAATCATAAAAGCTTAAAGATGAAATCCAACACAAACTCAAAATCCGATGGCAAATGAAACCATTTCCAAATTCATCAGTGTTTTACTTTTTTAGGTATCAGAGGCTTCATAAATATTCTGCATTAAAAAGATCAATTTGTAACAAATTGGGAAAAACCCAAACATGGTACGGTTTATATTCTGTAAAGGCCTTTGCTGAAAAGTTTAATGATAGTGTAATAAGGAACCTACTAAAAGTTGTCTGTGAACAACTGTTGTGTGTTGACAGCATTGGTGAAACACTGGAACAAGATACCCAGAGAGGTGGTAGATGCCCCATCCATGGAAACATGCAAAGTCAGGCTGGATAGGGCTCTGGGCAATGTGATCTAGTTAAGGATGTCCCTGCTCACTGCAAGAAGATTGGACTAGGCGACCTTTGAAGGCCCTTTCCAACCCAAACCCATTCTGTGATTCTAATTCTATGAACTGGAATTAAAAAAACTTCCCTTCTACCATTGCAAGTCTAGCATCCGTATGTTTCTCCTAAAACATACTTAGGACTTTAATTTTGTACCAAAAAACTCATTAGGCTGAGTGAAAAATAACAAGCACATTTTGAACTTTACTGTTGCTTTTTTATTTTTAAAGTGTCTTCACAGGACCCTTCTTATCAATTTGTATAATTATTTGATCCTTCTTATATTTACTGTAATATGAATTCAAAATCAAGAACTTTCCTTTTTCTTCACAGCTCAGTTAAAATTTACTTAAGACCCAAGTCCTTAGTCTCATCCTCAGTTCATCAATCCATTTAATTGTGTTAATATTTAACAGGTTCAAAAAAATAGTATTTTTTTGCCTTTCAGCAGAAACATTCTAGATCATAAAACCCTGAAATTGACAGTGTTTCATCTTTTCAGACTGTGAACACTGCTGCATATAAAATGCAAGGAACCAACAGTAAAAGTTGCATTGCACTCTTTGGGTCTCTTTTACCACACTACGTTTGCCAACATCACATGAACACACTCTGCTGAATTGGTACCACAAGGAAGATTAGTAGATTAATCAACAACAGTGATGAAGGCCGAAAGCCAACATTCCTGTGAGTATAGGAAACCTAACAACTTCCTATTGCTTGTCCTGGTTGTTAATTTTCTAACATTTGTAATGGATCAAGCAGATGGAAGAGTACGTGAGGACTAGAAGCACCCTTCCAAACAACAGGATTTTGTCCCCAGCCAAAGGTATATGCAAGCTTCTACACTGCTGGCAAGCCTGACAGAAAAACTAAACTACTGATAAAGAAATGCTTATTCCAAAATGTAATCCAGTGTCAGCAAAAGCTTTTCGCTATAATTAATGTTATTTAAAAATTATCTAGAATTGGTTTCCTGCCCAAAGTGTACCCATGGCTTGCTCTCCCTTTTGGACATGCCTCATGTAGACTTCTTTCTAAGAAAGCTTGTCACAAACATAGGCAAACTGCTAGAAAAACATTTGTAGTTAGAATTCAACTTCAAAGACTCTGTTCAAAGGCTTCTGGTAAAAAATGCCAAAGAAAACTGCAAAATAAACATAAGAAAATGAGAATCAAAGCTCTGAAGTTCTACACTGACTGCAAGCATTAGTCTAAGACACAACAGATCTTTAAGTTCCAACTGCAGTTTCAGTTCTACAATTAAAGAGGTTTAGAAATTACAGTACAAATCAGAAAGCAGTAACAGCAGACCAGGGTGCATTTTTTAAAAGTACCCTATTTTCTGTGTTTAAGAAATTCTGAACAGCGAACAGCAGTGGACAAAAGAATATCCTTCCCTCTCAGAACTGTGGATACTTTGAGTAAGGTATTACACACTAACAAAACACAGCGGAAGCAATAAAATATCTTAATCATACATTAGAGATTGCTAGAGCCAGACATCTTAGGAAAAGCTTTTATTTGCATTTGCAGAGATGTTACAACCAAATTACACTAGAAATTCATACAAAGCAGGATGTAATACAAAATGTTACATAAATACTGGAAAAGATCAAACAAACCCCAAGACATTCTGAAACCAAAACAACAAAATATCTTATTATTCAACACAAAGCAATTACATTCAATCTGTTTGAACACATTACCACCAGCAGTATGTCAAAAGGAAATGTAATACCTGTCTGTTACTTATCAACCATAAAATAAATAAATGAATTTATAAACCTCTTTGAAGAGTCAAAGGCAATGAAGTCTCATACATATAAGGAAAAGCTGACCTGCTAGCTCAAGGGATTGAATTCTTCAGATTGCATGAGGCATTCAAAACAGAAGCATTACCTCACTTTTTGTAAAAGCACTGAACTAAGCCATTTAGCACATCATACAATTTTTCATATTTATAACTGAGGGAAATATCAGTGAGACTTCACATGATACAGAGGACTGCAGCTCTGCTTCGTGTGTTTATATAAAGAAAGAAAAAAGTACCCGAATGTCAAGTAAATACACAAATGGTGTAAACCACATAGAACGAGAATTAGACTGAAAGGGAGTGCTAGTGACTTGTGTTCAGACTCAAGGTAAGAGAGCTGCCCCTCAAGAATCCCAGATTCAACAGAATTGAATTAAGGTTTATACGGAGGAATGCATGATCTGGATTTGTAGTTCTATGCAGTTCTTGGATCATTCGGTGAAGAGCAAACATTTCAAACATCTTCTTGTTGCTTCTGCAAAAGATTTTACATAAAATAATTATCAACTGAAAATGGAGGCTTCATGGAAACACTAAAAATTCTACAAAAAGTGTTCTTTTAATGAAGAAAGATGCATGCTATTTTGGGAGTTTCATGAATTCTTCTACATTGCATGTAATGTCTCTAAGCAGAAGGCTATTGGTGCACATTCCCACGCTGTATAATGAAAGCTCAAGGAAAGGCTGCAAAGCTTTCACTCTTATGAAATAAGATTCCAGAAACAATAAATAAAAGCATTTAATAGGATTTCTGAGCAAATTTTACTTACAGTACATTTCCAGCACAAGTTACAATTTATCTTAGATTGTTAGAGGAAAACATACTAGTTGTTTTCTGATAAAGTCAAATGAAAACCTCAGTTTTGTCAAGAGCTTTAAGGCTGATGTAAAAGATGGCTTAGTTTAGATATCTGTTTTAATAAACGGAACAATCCCATTAAGCAACGCACCACTGGATCGCACAAGCACATTACCACCAATAGGATGAAGAACTTTGTTACAATAAACTATCAAGCAGTAAGCAAGAGGAATGTATTTTATAAATATTAACATTCCCAAAAGAGCTTAAACTACCTCAAGACTTTAAATGTTGTTTTTGATGAAGCTTAAGGGCATGGTTTAATGCTACAGTTAGGTTAATGGTTGGACTATGATCTTAAAGGTCTTTTCCTACCCAAACAATCCTTCGATGCTATGAAAACACATGAAACTTGTATACAAGTAATAGATGAAGCTAAATTTTCAAAGAGCACTACCAACTACTTGAGGAAAACTAAAGGTGGTGGGAAAGAAAATCGAGGTTATCTTCCTCTAAGTACTCTTGTAATCTGCATAAATAAGGAACATTTCCCCTTTAGGCCACACTGGTCGCTGGTTTGCACACTGAACCAGATGGACTGGACGTGGCCCTGAGAGTCTTTTCTTGCACATCTGTGACAGTTAACTGTCAACAGAGAAAGTGCAACTTTACCCACAGTGGAGCAACTGAACAGCAAAACAGAGCTGGTTTTGAAAAAGGACAAAGATAACGGTCTCCTTATTTGTTGATCTAATAATAGCTAATAAAATAAAGGATTACTTTATTCTGGAGAGCTTTTGCAGTATAACACAGAGCTTTTCCAAAATCTCAACTTCTAGCTTAGAATTCTGAAGCAATACAGAGCAAGTACGGAAGAAGGATTCATTACTGCAGGCTTCCAGGAAAGGCTGTAAGGAATCTGTAACACAAAATCATTCAAAAAACTGTTTCAGGGAGCTTGGTGCAGGGAAAAGTAAAACATAATGATATCTTTAAAGGACTTTAAATGCCTCATGTTTTCCAACTATTAGAACAATCAATTAATTCTGGTTATGCTGAACACTTGACACAAAGCACAGGTAAAAGTTGGAACAGAAACAAATGCAAGTTCATAAGAGTTCTGATGTTACCGACCCTTGCGTTAAAATAAGTCCTATGTCCTTGAGAACAAAGGGAAGCAGGAAACAAAGCAATTTTAAACTCAAATAAAATTTCTCAGCCTGAACATGTTTATTCAATACTTATTATTTTTGGTTATTTCCTTTTGATCATGTAAGGGGAACATTAAGCCATGCAAGAAGACTCACATGGTGTTATTTGAAGTTGTTGCAAACCACATAGTCAAGGACAGTACATCTTGAAGCTAATGCAATACCGCACAGCATTTCATTATCAAAATACAGCCACTGCACTTTGCTTCAAGACAGGAAAAACAGTAATTTAGACGTAAAAGCTGAATAAGAACACTTAAAACACCAACAAAACTCTGTTAAAATAGTGGATGAATTTTTAAGACACATTGTGCAACATTTCTCTTATCCTGCTCCCCAATCATCTGCAATGCGTCTGTAATCATTTCAGAATAAAGCTGTTCCCTTGGTTCTGGTAGTACAGATTAATTTGCAGCATAAAGACAAAAGAGCAGCAAGTTGGTTTATTTGTGAAGGTGAACAGTCCTTACAGGTTACTTGCACTCAAGAATACAGATGTACAGAACGTATTTCCATGGTTGCACTGTAAAAATATTTAACATGTTTTACTTAGTAAGAAACTGCAATATGCAAATGGCAGCACAAACCACTAAACACTGCCAGGAAAAGTTCTTTACACATAGACTGATTGGTGTAATTTTTAAATAGGATATGAAGATAATTTTATCAGTGGAAAGAGGGTTGGTTGCACCTTTTGGTCAAAAATTTCCCTTTCCTTGTCCAGAAATACACAACTTCTTAAATTTAACATGTAGTCTTGGAGTGAAATCAAGGTTTCAATTAATTTCAGAATGCTTACTAATGCAAAATCAGAAGGAAAGCTACAGAAACCTGTTTGGAACAGGGTTTTGGCTTGGTTTAAGTTAGAATAGAACTACTTCTGTTCAGTTCTTTTACTTTTCAGCTTGGTCTCTTCTAAGTAACTTCACTTTCTGAAGATAGTGAGGTATTTGTGCAGAGAGTGGCAGCTTGTCACCACATGACAAGACCAAGAAACAGTCAATGCCTTAAACACAAATCAGAGAATCTATAGCTTTTGTCAGAATGTTGGATTCAACAGGCATAATCCCTGAAGTATGTAATAGAATATGTGGATGGAAACTACAGAGATGCAGGACAATAGGCTTTGTTAGCAAGGGGCCAATCTTGTAGCAATTAGATGGCAACTGATGAACTGTGAAGTTTATAAAGGGCAGGCAGATGTTTTGTGGTGAAGTGTCCTCCCCTTTAATTTACTCAAAGCAATGCAAAACAATAATTATTCCAAGAAACATACATTAATATCATTGCAATAGTTATAAATTATTTTTCTGTTTGCTTCCATGTTTCTTGCATTCTTTCTACCAAGTTCCATCCACCTATAGTTCTGTGTATACTGTCCTCTCACTCTTAGTAGAATTTGCAGTTAACAATTTGTCGTCTCAAATTTGTAACGGCAATAAGTATAAAACCAGAATGAAACTGAAGTTAAATATAAGCAGTAATCAGTAAAAAAATAGAGTGAAAAATCGAGAATTGCACATGTAATGTTTTTCTCTCGCAGTATTTCTCACTTCATTTTTACTTACAATCTTCAGTTAAGGACAGAAAGCTGTAACTAAAGTGATGTATTAAGCACCGCTGACAGCTTCCATGGCAAGAAAAGCAACATGGATACAGGAATAAGGAACTACAACTGCATTTCTATAAAACTGCAGATAGCATGGTACACTAAAATCAAATTAATTGAACATTGGAAGGTATAGGAGAATTCCTAAAAGGAAAAAAGAAAAGGGAGAAACCTCCTTAAGGTGAAAAATAAGGTTCACGCTAAAGAAAAAAATAATTATATAAAATAGATACGTATAAGGAAATAATTTGCCAGATACAACCTGGAAATGGCTCTTTAAAAAACATCACAAGGGACCAGCATAACGCTGATGTCACACACACACAAAAATTCAAACAAAAAAAGAAAACAACCCACAAAGCCATAAGACGAGAAGAACACATTCTCAAAGGACAATTTAATTTGGAATGAAGGAATTACTCTGATGTGCACCTCAACTGGTAACAGAACTGAACAAATCTGTCAGGAATTCAAGTACAGAAGTCACCTTTGACTGCACTCTGCCCTTGGCATGTACAAACACAGTCCAAGGATATTGTTATTCAGGGCATAGAACTTTTGATATTTCTTTTAATATTTCTCTAGTTTTGCTACAAAAGATAGCATTTTTTCAGAAACTGTGACGTTGAAAAACTCAGGGCTATCTGTAAATTCGAGCAAACAGAAAATCCTTAGATGGGTTCACAGTATGTGGTAAATTTAGTGATGCATGACTGACACTGATCAGTGCACTATATTGAGCCACTACTTGCTACCACAGAACTTAGCAGTTATTAAGTACATAAAACAGTGTGCTCAACCTGGAAAAATAATTAACCCAGAATTAACTGTTCACATGGTAGCATCACGCCCTAGTCAAGTCTAACTTGTAACTATATAAACTATAAACAGGAAACAGCAAATTAGCAGAGCTGAGTGAACAAAATCCTACATCTTAGAGTATTTTATATAAAAATATATCATTTAGTGTTTGAAGTAATTCTTTCTACACAGCAACTATGGATATAGCACTCTCTAAAGCAAGAAAAATCTACGAGTATAAATGATGTCACCACAACTTTTCAGAATTTCCACAGACTTACAACTTTACAGTTCTTCTACAGTTTGCTAGTTCCTACAAATGTGCACCTATTTCACAACCAACAGAAATGGCCCTATCAACCTGCACTGCACTACTGAGTAAGTCTGTTTCAACACATTGAAAGCATCTCTTAACTAAGATATTTATGAAAAAGGTAAGAAAACTGTAAATAAATGTGTGTGAACACTGACAATTAAGACAATTAAGTACATTTAGAAGAAAGGAGTTTTTTCTTTCTATTGCATGTTAAAACAAAAAATGGCTTCAGAAACCTCTAATTTAATAACATATTCAGCTGATCTGGACATTTCTTTTCTGACTTGTTCTAACTGGTGGCTTAAAAATACTACATTTTAAAAAAATAAAATAAAGAGACAGATAGGTAACTAAATTAATAAATGCCTACAAATGTACACAAATATATGCCATAAGAACATACTGACTGTGAAGCTTACAAATCAATGTAAAATGTATGCTTTGTTTTTAAGATAGAAGGAATTTTTACTATGAAGCAGAAAAACCCAAATGGAAATGCTTTCTATAAGTTTGTAAAGTTCAAAGTAATATGATAAAGGCACATGTTTAAATGAACATCCTGTACACTGTTTATGTACCCATTTCACACAAGCTTTCGCAGAATATATTCTAAGTAATCAGCAAAAGTACAAAACAAGCATATAATTGAAATGTACTAAATGAACTACAAGAATATGAGCTTCACATTTTCAAGTATTTTTGGTGGTTTAGATCTGCACAGGTTTTGTTTTTACTAAGTATTCTAGAACTCAATTGGAATTCATCCTGACAGAACTTTGGCACAATTTAAAAGAATCTGCAAAAGCCTCCACTGGTATCCTTAAAAAAATCTCTCTGCATCACATTGTGTTTGCACATTAACTTGACTGTTACGCTGCAGTGAACAAAGGAGGATTTATCACTGTTGAAAGAATTAATCTGAAATTTACCCTCAAAGTAATCAGTCCCTCACAAGATATAATCTCAGCTGCTATAGTCACCTGGAAAATTCTGGTTTATACCTAGAGCTGTGCCACCTCAGAAAATGAAGACTGTCAGGAATGTCATCTTTACGTTCATGGTTTAACAAATTCTCAGTTAGTTTTGCCTTATTTTTAATTGCATGAGGATCTGCTGGAAGAACGGAGAATATGTGACAGCAATACAAGCGCGTGACACAGCACTCTCTTCTACCGTGAAAAAGTTAATTAATGAAGTTAATGATCCACCACAGCAGAAAGACATTAAAGCAAAGAGTAACATCACTTACTATACGTTACTAGTAATCGTCTACAATACAGTCACCTGTAAGATTTGAACAATTGTCTGAGTTAACGTTTTTCTCCTGTCAGGACTGTAAAGTGCCAGTGGTTAAAGCACAGTGAGGATCAGGCAAGATTCTAGTCAGCATAGGGTACCTCAAGTGAAGATGCCTAAATGGGTGATCCTGAGTTAAGAGAGTCCAAGTGATAATTTCAACTGGTCACCCAGTGTGTGTTGATTTCAGTATGATCTGAATTACTTTTCAGTTTCTTAGGACATGCAAGATATTCATGCAGACAGAAGACAGGACTTAGAGGAGACCAATGGCATAGAAATAGAAAAACATATAAACATACCCCAGAAGTCACTGGTGTCATACTGTAACAATCTGGATGATTAAAAGTAACTAATACTTAATTATTAAACATTAATTTCTGTAGTAATTTATATGTGAAATGGTAAGAGCTTTGTTAAGCAATAAATACATTATAAATACACTATAAGCCATTTGACTACTCAGCATCCTAATATAGAGTGCTGCATTTGTGGAAATCTATCACCAAGCACAATCAGAGTTTATCAAGAAACTAAATTTACTTTCTGTTACAAGAGAAGGTTTAGTTCTTCTACCTTCAAACAGGTTCATAGACCAGAAATGGGATTAAAACCAAATATCACGGCTTAGTAGCTTTCTTGGTAGCAGGCTAAACCAGCTAGAATTCCTTTCACCAGTGAGCTCATTTGAAGATAAAGAATCACTCCAAAAGACATGAAATAAAACATAAATAATTTACAATTACATTGTTTATCCTAACAATCACATAGGACATAATTTCAGTGGCTTAATAAGTTTCTAGCAGTGTTTAAATAAACAAAGAAGCATTTACTATCAGAGAACAAATGGTTAAGTAAAGATCCAGTTGCCATGTTTCCTTCTTCAAACACACTAAAAGTAGTCAATACACAGATGTACTGAGAGATATGGGGAAAAAAACCCCAGAGATCACTATTAAAGCATGAAAGTAAGCTGAAACTGAAGCGTTCTTGTCACAAAGCAAACTCTGAAATTACTGCCTAACACCTCTAGCAGCTCTTCTTACTCTGGACAAAACTAGCCTCACTTCTTTCACTCCTGACATTTAGAATCACAGAAGTTAGAGATTGGAAGGGACCTCGAAATATCATCTAGTCCAATCCCCCTGCCAGAGCAGGATCACCTAGATCAAGTCATACAGGAACATGTCCAGGTGGGTTTTAAATGTTTCCAAAGAAGACGACTCCACAAACTCTGGACAGCCCACTCCAGTGCGCTGTCATCCATGAAGATGCTTCTTTATGTGGAACTTTCTATATTTCAGCTTATACCCACTGCCTCTTGTCCTATCACCAGATGCCACTGAGAAGTCAACTTTCATTCCAATTATGAATGTTTTTTCATATTAGAAGAACAGTATAACATAACCCAGTGTAACATTTTACCCTCCTCAGTTATGTAAAAGAGGTAAGGTAAACAAGATGGGATATATATACATATATATACACACACATATATATATATATATACACACCCCTATATATATAGGTACAAATATATAGACAAACATATATCTGCATGCTGGGGTTTTTTTGTATTTGTGACATACATTTATATATCACAAATACCAAAAATGTTAGTGATTGGGTTAAAATGCTGAGACTATTTCTGGCTGTCACCACTTCAAAAATCACATAATGGCAGGAAAACTCACTGATACCTGGGAAATGCCAGTGTAGCTGGGATACTTCTAAAGTTCTGATACCTAAAACATAATGTCATCTGGTAATTTGTATCTGATTTGAGATCCCAGTCTGATAAGCACACATAACTTGTACTCCTCCAAGAAACGATATGACTGTGTTCATGACATGAACTTTGTCTGCTCTCATGATGCCACTAACATTCAAGAAACATACACAAATAACCTACCAAAGGGTACCAAAAGCCCTAATAATTCCTTCACAGAATTCCTGTGGTGTTAAGATCCCAATATTTCTATGTCTTAAAGGCATGGATGTGCCCCAAACATCCAAAACCATGCATAGGCATATTGCACACACAGAGATTTTGTCTGTCAGCTGACAGTCACCATATAGATTTTACTTCTTCACACCACCCTGTGAGTCTTTTTTACAGATGGTCAACTTTTTAACTGACAGAAGCAAATGGTGAATATCAACAAATCAGAAAGATGGAGAAGTAGATCTTACCAAACAAAGCTTGGTTTACTGCTCTTTATCTTTTTCTTTTTCCCTTTTATTTATAATATACTTACTTTAAGTGACCTCTGATAATTCCCATACAGTAGCCAAGAGACGCTGACTAGTGCAAAGCATGTCCTAGAAAGGATCTTGAAAATGCCAAAAACCAACAATGTAGTTCTATGACCAAAATAAATTCTGTGTTAAATGCCATTCCAGCTTACCAGGCAAAAAAATTTACAGAACATTTAACACACTGTTTGGCTTTCTGGCCACCCTTTCCCGGAGGAACTGAAGAATCTCAGTTTCACACATGTCTTCCAGGTTTAAAAATGCCCTGAAGCCATCTTCTGGACCACCTCATGATCTAACAAGCTTTCTCAGGCACTTAAATCAATCTAGAATTAATTATTTCTCCACCTCTACTTGCTGATCTTCCTTGCAGAAAAAAAGGTAAAACAATAAAGAAGGCAGCAACAATCAGCAAAGCAGGTAACACTGTGTAGGAATGCATATCCTAAGCTGGCCTGGACTGGTAAACATATGGTAATGAAGTCACAGGTAGACAAAAGGAATAAAGTACTAAGCAAAGTTACTTTTCAGTCTTCTACCATTTCTCACTGAAATAGTGATGTCAGGACTCTCACAGATTCTTGACGTGAAACTCCTAAAGAGAAATGGAAAGGGAGTGCATGAAAGGCTATGTGCCAGTAAGATGCACTGCAAAGTTAAGACTTCATTTGCCAGTAAGGTCTTGGATACAAAAAGCAGGTCATAACTGTTGCTTTCAATATTGTATTTTTGATAAATGAAGGCCTTATTAATGCTGTTCTTTTTCTATGAATTTGCTGTGAAATCTGGACCTACTGTACCAGACACACTATGAAGCCAAAAGCAGCATTACTGACCTGAAACCTGAAAAAGCGCAACCCAAAACTACATCAGTCAACAGGCTTAAGCAGCTCTGCAGATAGTTAAGCAGTACTTTGCAGATAAAAAAAATCCACCTTAGGCTAGTAGGTACTTTATTCACACGCAGCTTCAGTAATTTTCTGTAACATACAAGGGAAATAAAGGTTTCATTTCTGGAACATTTCTTCATTTCTGGAAGAAGACAACATCTTATGGAGAAAAGAAGCTACAGGAGGATATCCAATAGGTCTGGATTGTACAGAACCATTAGGATGTTCTGCTTAGGTACCTGCAGTTACAGGAAGGACTAGTGCATTGCAAGGAGTTACTTCACATCTGATTTGCATCTTTCCATCTGGACAACTACAACTTGAATCTATAAAAATGCTACATAAACATTTTAAAATTTAAGCTATGTAGAAGAGTAATTGTAAAACAACCCAAAACCACTGACTTTGACAGTATGCCTAGAACTGTATATCTTACAGGAAAAAATAAGAGTCAACATTTTGCCTCCTTTCGGTCAGATGCTTTCTGGCTAATACGATTCCATATTGTAATGTATTGCCAGCTACCTATGACTTTATATGTAAAGCTGCACATCAATACAGCTTTAAAATTCAGCATCAACTCCAGTTTTAGTCTAATACAGACAGCTGCCTTCTAGTTTATCTTTTAATGACTTTTTAATAGGAAACAAAGTAATGAAAATACGATTTCAACAATAATACTCATCATTGCTAACAACTTCTTGCAGAACACTAACTGTATTGGAAAAGAGCAGAACATGCCTGTAACTTATATTGTCAATTTACTAAACAGAAAGGCTCTGCATAAATCTTTATAACCAATTGCCAAGGAGCAAATTCTCAGTCAAATGTCAATTCAAGTAAAGATTACACGTCCCTCACTGATTCTATGTACATGTATCATCCCTGAGAGGCAATAGGGCAAAATAAGAGTTCCTCATAATACATCTCCATTATTCTCTGAGCTACAAGCATCTAATGTATCTGAATGACTACTGCTAGAGAACAGAAGATGTACTGTTACTGGCACTACCCAAAGTAAAACCAAACACCACCCACCTTGCTTAGCTCACTTTTGTGCGTACTATTCTCTCTTACCCAATCACTTTACCAAATGTAGTTATGACTATTAGGAAGAATACTTTGGTGTAAAACTATAGGATCTACATGGTCAGATAAAGTCTAAAAGGAAAAATAGAAGCATAGTTAAATATTTCTCTCATTTGTCACTACCAAATGGCTTTTAACTCAAATTAGCAGCATCTCTTTCCCCTTTTCTGTTCTAAAAGTCAGTGAATGATTTTTATATTTCAAAAAATAGAGTCCCAAAGTTTATCCAACATGGTACTGAAATGCCTTATTACCTTCCTGTTCATTCTGTTGGTTATTAGCTGATTAACCTGGAAAAGTGCTGTGACAAATGTGATTGTTAACCCTTTTATACAGCCACATCACAGTAAAACTCAGCAAAACATTAACAGTCCCATCTAGAAATTCCACATCACAGAATCACAGCAGTCACTGAATCATTTGAGTTGGAAGAGTCCTCAAGGGATCGTGAAGTCAACTCCCCCCAACCAAAACAGCTGCCTCAAGCACATTACACAGGACTGCATCCAATATCTCCAGAAAAGAAGACTGCAAATTTATTGGGGGTGAGCTGTTAATTAAAACTATAAAAAGAATTTAAATGAAGTCTATCTTTTATCACCACCTACTGCGAAGATCTCATGATCTGGCTTTTGTGGCACAGCTTGACTGCAAACAAAAACATCAGCAAGGTAGAACAGTGGAATAAACTGAAAAGCCAAACCAAAAATAACAATAAAAATTCACATCAATAAATAAAGAAACAACCAGAACAAAATATAAAGAATAGGTACTAAGAAAGAGAACAAAAGACAAGACAATTCACAGACAATAGAGAAATACATCTTATGTCTCTAGTGATTTTACATAGTAACAAACAAATGTTAGTACAGATTAGATTATTTATACAGGAGAATCATGCTTTTCTTACATTGTACTCACACCTACTTCACTGGTTTTCATGTTTTCTTGGGCTTTTTTTTTTTAACAACTCAAATTACCAGATTCCATGCTCATCTGAAATAATCCATCCAGAGTGTGGGAAAGAAGTCCTCTGCTAGATACTTTTAAGTGACTTAATATGACAGGCACACATTGGTATTCCAAAAATAAGGCCTTCCCTTCATCTGTCTTCAGGTCTATGAGAAGGGAATCAAATGCCTGAGCCAGGTAATCCACTGAAAGAGACCAGAAAACAGGTAATAAAACTTCCATAATCATAGTTCCATTACGCAATTGATAAACTTAATCTTGAGAGTTGCTGTTTTATGCCTAAAAGCTAAATGCCTGAAAATATCACATTTTATTGCTATTTAAAGACATCCTCTGCTTATCTTTATTCCTTAGAAATTGCGACAGGAGAAAAACACCAACTCTACCCCAAGTTTAAGACAAAAAAATACACTTAAAAAAATAAAAGTCCTTTTAATATCTTCTTAGGATGAAAGAAATTACAAGCTTGTATTGCTTGAGACAATGTTTGTTTCAATATCTGGAAAACTATTAAAGAAGTCGAGGGCTGATTTGTCTGAATAAGAGCAACTACTTTCTTGAGAGAATCTACTCCCATTCTTTCTATAAAACGCTGCATATGTTTTATGCACTCATCCACTGAATTAAATCATATGAAGAACGTAGATTAATTTTTTGATGTCAGATTTTTTCCATCTGAAGTGTAGAAAATTTACAAGGAAGCAACTTATCCCATAGCAAAAGTTTAACTGCACTGCCATCTGGTGATATTCTGAAGGAAATGGGACATATGTTCAAACAAAACGTGCTGCTTTATCACTAGATCATTGGCGCCATGTAGTCAAAGTGATCAAAATTCATATGTAATGATATTCAACATATGTTTAACAATGGATCATATTTTTTCATGTGAATTTGGTTTAGCTGAGATGGAGCTGATCCTCTCTATGATATTTCTCATGGTGGCTGCTTGAGGTGGTAGCCGAGGGGGTGTTGATAATACACCAGTGTTTTGGCAACTGCTCAGCAGGGCTCATGCAGCACCAAGGCTGTGTAGGTGTTTTTTACTCCTTTCCTAGCACCACCCCCCAACTGAGGAGGTCTGAGGGATGGTCTGGGCCAGCTAACCCAAACTGACCAAAGGAATATTCCATGCCATACAGCATCAGCCCAGACATAAAAGCAAGGGGAAAGAAGGAAGCTGGGGGCATTCATTGATAGCATTTTCTCCTCTAGATCGGCTACATGTATTAGGCCCTGATTCCCAGAACGCAGCTAAATGTCATTTGCTGATGAGAAGTAGAAAATAAGCTTTATTATTTGCCTTTATTTCCATATGTGTGGCTTTTACCTTTTCTGCTTTATTAAATTGTTGTTCTCTTTACCCACCGGCCTCTTGTTATATTTTTCTCTCCTCTGTCCATCTAAGAAGGGTCAGTGATAGATCAGTTTGGTGGTCAGTTTGGTAGGCACCTGGCCCCTAGCCAGGGAAAGACCATCACACCATTTTATAGCAGCCATCTTTAAAAAGCAACCATAAGAAGCTGAACAAAGTCATTCTAATGAAAAGCACTGAACTAATTAGACTAAACTATTTGCAAGTAACTTTTTATTTATAGCTAATTATTATTTATAATTTTTATTAAACATCTAGAAATGTGAGTCTTAAATTAAGAATAACTGTCAAGCTTCACAAAAATATTTTGACTGAAGCAGTTCCCTCTAGAACGTGAAATAGCGTTTGTTCATTGAGAATGTCAGGGTGGTCTTCCCTCTGTTTACGTCTTGTGTTTATTGTTAATACAATATAACTAGTGCACAGATCAGTTATGCATAAAGACACATTCACCTGCTTATTATCTCATCCAGAAGGCTGATCTCCAGGTACAAAACTAGTTTATTATCTGTAGATTTTAAATTGTTAGCACTTCTGTTTAGTGTTAATCATAGTATCAGAGATTGCAGCAATTTTGTGACATGGATCACTGCTGTCTGTAAAATGACCCATCATTCATACTGCATTTCATGAAAGAGTTTAAAAAAAACAAATCACATGCCAAAGTATGTATGCGATTCTGACATTCTGGCATGATTTTTCAGGATTACTTTGTAAATTAACATCTCTATAGACTCTCTCCCATCTATTTACTAGCAATGGAGACATGCTATTAGTCAAGACATTTTAAAACACAAACCAATCAGGAAACAAAATATACCAAAAATCATGGAATAATTGAGGCTGGAATCTACTATAACCCTCCTGCCCAAAGCAGGGCCAACTCTGAAGTTAGGTTAGATTGCTCAGTCATAACCACATTATTTGCTACCAAAATGATCTCTGAAACAGAGGGGGAAAAAAGTGGTTAGTATCACAAAGATCTGGAAAAGGAATCCAGATACATTCATTCTTATGCTGCCCTTGTAAAACTTACTCATGTAGAAAATCAGTTATGCTGCCCCACATTACTCTTGAATTGCTGCAGAAAGGAAGTCATCACCCATTATCTCTAACAACTGCTCTTAATGGTATATAATCAGTGTTTTCTGCATGACTTCAATAAAATAGATCTGCAACACCTCTTATTCCCTGCTCTCCTTGAAGAGAGAAAAGGCTTCATAACTAAAGGCAGACGTTACCAAATCAGTGCAGAGAACAGGTACTCTATGCTTTGAGATATATTTTCCACAGTGTTTTCTCACCCTATCCAGATAATCTGTTTTTTCATATCTTGTAGTGCCTACTTTGAGACCTTTATCTCCACCCATTAAACAGGGAAGACACAACTTGCTCTATTTTGTTGCCAAATATAAACTGTATATATGTCGATAATTCCACTTTACACTATTACACATATCTGCTAGCATGAAAGGTGGGAGAATCCTGGGAAAAAAGTGGAAATTGAAAAAAAACTCACAGTGCAAGGGAAGAATCCCACACCAAGTGATGCCCTCCTGCGCAACCCCCCTGGTCCCTTCTCGTTAACAAAAGGCAGAAGCTGAAACAATAATCTTCCAAATGGGCATTGAAGGCTTTCTGGACTATATTGCTTAAGAGATAATTCAATTATTTCTTTCTAAATAAATGAAAATAAGTGGCAATTGTATTGCTTTTAGGAGTCAGAGGAAATCCATCAACTCTGCTGCTTTTATGCTCATATACTCTTTTTGCATAGGTGAACAAAACTGCTTCGTGGCAATTACTGAAAACAATTATGTCAAAAGCTGATAATAGAAATCAAAATAAGACGTGTCGCTTGGAGTGGTCATTTACAAGTCAGATTTACAATTTAAGAACCTTCAAGCATAATTCAGATTACATACTACTGTTCTCAGAGTTTTCAAAGAAGTCAAAGATACATTAGAAACAGGTAAGAATTTATCTAAATTACCAAAGGTAATTCCTAAGTTACATTTTAAAATATTTCTGAAAAGCCCACTGCTTACTCTACCACCTCCCTAAGCTCCATGTCTACATGACTTTTAAACACATTCAGGGCTGGCTATTCAACCACCTCACGGACAGACTGTTCCAATGCCTGATGACCCTTTTCATAAGTATGTTTTACTTAATGTCTAAACTATACTTTCCCTAGTGAAACCTGAGGCCATTTCCTCTCATCCTATCACTTGTTAATTTTAAGAAGAGATCAACCTCCACCTCTCGACAATCTCCTTTGGGTTGTCAGAAAAGTGTAGACCACTGTCTATGTCAATAAGGGTAAGAAAGCATTAAAAGCGTGAGTCTGTGCTTCACAGTGTGCTCAACATTCAGAGGTCACAAGAAATAGTCCAATTTTGTCATCCCTTTAAAGAAAATATTTTAATCTTTTCAGATCATGTCTGCTTTCAAAGAAGGTCCCACTGAGATTTGCAACAGCATTTTGAAAACTCCACATGTGGAGTACCTTGTCATGAAGTGAAACAGAAGTCACTATTCATCTGTTTTTTCCTTACATGATGTTGTCTGCTTCTCCCTTTTTTAGCAAAGTACATTTCAACACTGCATCAACATAGGGATTTTGGAAGATTTTTGATTAAAAGACTACTTACAAGACAGATGGCTTTGAAGACTATTTATGTAAAAACATTTTAGAACATGGTAACTTTGTAAATGGGTTAATGTAACAGTAAAATCTGAACGGACGATAATATCAAGAACCAACACTTAATTAAGTAGCATTTTTCAGTGTCGGTAATTTTTTTATGGAAAGAAATTTGAAGTGCCAGGCTTGGTAGGAGAGGAGGAGAACAGCAGACAAGTATGGGCTGCAGTATGAAGTGTATACTAAACCTGGACCAAAGGACAAATTTCAGGATATATACTGTGCCACACTTAATTTTAACAATTACAGTCCACCACATGAGTCTTTCTTTGTGTTACTACAGTATATTAGGAATACCTACAAACACCAGATTCATCGATAAAGATAAATGCAGACATCATTTATGAAAGAAGTACTTCACACTGCAGTTGATCAGCCTTGCAGGGCATAGGTAAACAACATACTAGCTTAAACCAGACACTAAAATTGTAGCTACAAGTGTGAAAAATCTGCAGCCTCTTTCAGTTCATAAAAGAGCAACTAGAGTTGCCATTCCATGCAGTAGAGACCTTGGCAATCCAGTCAGTGCTATAGTGACAGTTTGACAGAATTACCACCATGCTTTCCCTCTTCTTCAGAGATGTTGATTTGTCTCATAACCATCACCATATTAAAAGGAACACATAAATTCAATCAGAAGATGAGTAACAGCAAAACCCATACTTATTTCCAGTCAATTTTTATTCGCAAGGCAGCAAAACTCAAGTAAACCCACATTTCATTAATAAAACACAGTAGACTCTACAGTATCACTGAAACATTTTTTGTCCAGGCATGTAACTGAAACCAATCAATTAACATTTAAAGATCAAGACGTACCTTGTGTCAGTGTTTTAAGCACAATTAAAGTTGACAGAAATCTCAAAGGCAAACAGGAACTCTTGAAGAAAGCAGCTGATTTTGATTCACTCTCCGTAGACTGTACAGAAGAACAATGTGGGTTTCCCTTACATACTACACCCTTGAAAATATCTTCACCAAGTCTCCTCATTGTTGATGCCATTGTTGCATGCTGTTTGAAACAATACACATAGTTGGTGAAAAATAAAAAACCAATTAAAGTCCTGTGTACTATACAGAGAAACTACATAGTATGCATGCACTATAGTATAGTTATTCATTAGTGATTAAATATTAAATAGCAGATAGTTTGACCATGAATTGGAATATAATCCATATTTGAGGTACTAGTCTGTTCAGTACAACAACTCTGTCATGGCACTTTATCAACGCATACTTCATTAAAAGAATAGTGAGGGCCCCTGACAAGCAGACATCTTTTAAGTTGCCTCTGGTTCTAGGACAAACTCAGTAACTCTATTTTGTAAGGTTGCCTGTAAAAGCGTTTACAGAAACAAGGTCTAAACATGATTCTTAAAAACACATTACAGACAAGATCTATTGGACTTTTCATCAAACTATAAAGAAATAAAACTTTGCAATACACTAATTTAAAATGCAATTTGCTATTAGCATTAAACCTAACAGCTTATTAGTCTATTGAATTTAAACTCAAGATATTTACAAAGTCTCTTACCTTTTACTTTAGTAAAACCACCACTGACAGCACTGTGCATTGTACTGAGCCTTCACAGTACAACTGTCTTTTTTGTTACTAAACATTTTCCTGTAGCTGTATAATCAAAAGTAATGAATGTTTTGTGGTCGATATCGAGTAGAGATCGGAAAAACCAATACACCTCTGCTGCTTTGCCACACATTTCCATCAATTAAAGTCGTTTAAAGAATTAATGTAAAAATCTGTGTTTATTAGGGAAAAAGTTTTACATATACATATGTAAAAATATAATTGCTGAGATGCTTAGACACCACAACAGAGACCACCATATTTACTAAAATTATGCTTAGATACACAATGCAAAATTTAAAATTAACTTGAAAAAAATTTACCTGTGGTAAAAACTATGAATTTATGCTTTGCGAAGACAGAGGAGTTTCTTTTATATATGCTACCCCAAACCACTCACTCTTTGTATGTATTTAAAGCATTAAATCCATTGATATTTTCTGTAATTTTAGTTTAAAAAAAATACTGCAAGACTGTTTTACCTGAACGCTCCTGTCTAGCTGTCTTACAGACCAGTAAATAAATTTAATCACAGGCACGTGTAGTTCAGGATTCACAAACGGCATCCACTGGAGTTGCTCAGTAACTGTAGGTAAAATCTGTAAAAACATACAGAAGTAAAGTTACATGCAGTTTATAAAAATAAGCTAATCATTAGTGAAAACCAAACAAAACTCACAACTTTCTTGGAGTTTAACAGATTATATACTGGGCAGATCCAGTACAGAGAGTAGCATTATAGACATACACAGATTTTAAATTTTACAGAGGTTTACATGCAAAGGTGGAGATACATTATGTGAGCTCAATCTCAGTAAATCAAATCACTATAAATCTTTAATACAATGAAGAAAAAAAGATTTTCTGAACACTTTGCTGATTTCCAAAACTTGGTATCCCCACAAAGCAAACAACACAAGATTTAGAAGTGTAGCACAGTATTATCTTTCATCAGTCACAAACAGAAACCATATCTAATATAGGGATAAAGATATTTTAATTAGACATGTTCACATCCTTAGAAAAAAGGAAGTATGTACAGAATTTACACACAGAAAAGAAAAATTATCAACTGAGAGGAGTGTCTTGAAATAAAATGAAAAAACTCTCAAGTTGAGACTGAAGACAATACTTACCCTTAAAAAGTACCTTTATGCTTTACAAATGGCAAATTATCTATTTTATCTCATTGCTGGAATTAATATTGACTTACTAACACTCACTTTAATTACTGTATCCAAAGCATGCACAAAACAGGCTGTTGTTATATTCTCAAAATCAATTCAAAATAACCCATAAATGCAAAAACATACCAACATAAGCAAACAATACAAACCCTTTTACCTTCATACACATTTCTGGGGTGCAGCTTTTCTGGGAGTTCTGGGTAACTAGATCTTTACTACTGTCCTCTTTTTCTTTTTTTTTTATTTTGCTAAGGTGCTGGTCTGAGATCCAATCCATAAGAAGAGCTAAGAGCTCATAAACTTGAGTATTCGGTGGTAGCTGTAATACATCCACAACAGCATATATTTCAGCTTTCAAGTTAATGATTTTTCTAAGCCAAAAGAGTAGAAAACTGAAATATAAGACAATAAAGTACTTCTGAAATACTATGCATAATTTATAAAGGATGAGCATATATGCCTAATAAAATGTGGGAGGCAAGTCACTGTATTGGAAGTATGTGGAAAACATTATATTCAAGGAAACAGTGATCTTGGACAGGCCATGTGTGCTCTATTGAGGCTTGTACCTAGGGTTTGAGAAACCTATGCTGCCAACACAGCCTGTAACGTATCTCTGGACAAGAAAAACTAGGAATCAAGGAGGGGGAAAGTGGCAAACCTGACCAGGAGAACACTGACCAAATAATCCAGATCACAGTTAACCTGAGTATGTGCAACCTGTGCTGTGCCCCACAGTTAAATCAGCTGCATAGTTTATCCTGTGCTTGACTGCAGCATAAGATCAGGCAGCTCCTGGTAATAAGCTGACAGGTAGGTCCCACTTGGTACCAGTCATCATGCCTCCTGCCTGGCCTTGCCTTTCTCATAAGTTGTCAATGAGAAGTTCTCCTGTGAATGTCCTACATGAACAGAGCTGTTTTCTGGCAGGAACATTATACAATATCTTGAATGACCAAAAAGGAAGGACTTCTGTCCAAGCACAGGACCTGTTCAGCATGCCCCGGGAAAAATGCACCCAGGCTCCATGCACCCAGGCTGCACAAACACAAAGTTTCCAGCATCCGAAAGGGCACATTATTACTTGCTATCTATTCCTCTTACTCTTGTCTTGCTAAGCCAGCTATTTCATTAATCCATTTGTTGTCAGGCCTTTCTTGTAGAGATCCAGAAAAAACCCTCTATCTTTTCTCTCTCACACACCTCACTCCCCTCCCCTTTCAGAACAGGTAATATTTGTGATGTTTTCTGTGTGTTAAAAAACATGGCACATAATTTATTTTGTACTTAGACAAATTATTAGAACAAACCTGGGAAAATGTTTTCACATACAGAATCACTCCATTTTACAGTTCTGTCCAAACTAACTGCAGGAGAAAGTTAATTTTTAATGTCCTTTGCATGCAGAAATTACTATTTCAATGCTCTAGAACTCCTTTGTTTTATTTGATATAATCCACTGTCGTTAAAATCTATCGGCATTGTTAGAAAAGCAACAAAGACTTCATGAAATTGTCATTCTGCCTCTGTACTACATTGCAATGAAATACTCTCTGAAAGATATGGGTACCTGAAGACAGGCTGCATGAACAGTTATCTAAAGCTTTCTTGTATCTACCTTCATACAAGTGTTTTCCTCACTTCTCACAACTGTAACTACTGATACTGTATATATTTCACTTGAAATGAAAGCACACCAAAAACCTGTGTAAAAATAAAGATGTTGACTATATATAGACAGTACAGTTGTAAGACTTCTGATGTAGATTAATCAAGTACGATGGTGTGAATATCTCTTTCCCATCTCACAGCTTAGCTTCTAGTTGAAGAAAACCATTACCAGTAAACAGAATACTAGCAGAGAACTTCCTACTAAATAAAACAACACGGAGACAGGAAGCATTTCATTAAGTGATGTAAGAAGACATTTTAACAGAAACAAGGGGATTGTTTCTATTATGAACTATGTATGAACACTGTGTTTATTCTCTTTACCTCATTAAAGACGATTTGTGAAAAAAAGACCCAGAACAATAGCACAGTAAATTCTACATCATAAAATTAAAAATCTACATCTGATACTTCTGACTACATTTTAGTTGGGATATTCATAAGAATAGTGCTGCACTGTAACAGTGATCAAAATGAATTGGTATTTGCTCTGACACAGCAAAAGAAACCAGTTACAGTATAAACAGGTAACAATTTTTAAAGATAACTGTGACAGACAGGAAGAGGAAAACATACCACTTAAAGAAAAAAAAGTATACTATATACATAAACAATCTGAAACACATTTTTAGCAGCAAGCTTAATTCTTTACTGTCTTCTCCCCAATACAATCTCTATCTTCTCTTACTGTAACTAAGACACTGACTAAACTCAAAATTACATTTTCCTATTTCTAAGCGGATAAACAAAAAATGTTCCGATGCCTAGTGTCTTTTGAATGAATATTTCATTTTTCCCAATTCTTACCTTAGCAATTTTTGATGTTACTATCACTTTTTCCAGCTTGACAGGCTTACTTTGTTGCACCACTTTATATTTGTCCTTAGACTTCTGTACCATTAAAAATTCATGCTTCCTCTACAAGAAAATGTAACAGTGAATTATATTTCACTCTTTACCTATAACAGAAGCAGGTACATATAAGGACAAACCTTACTTGCAGATTCTCTAAACGTGCTTGTACTTTTCTTGCATGATCTTCCAACTTCTTGTTCAGCTCAGTTACATCACTCAACTGAAAGAATCAGAAAATATTGAAACATTTGTAAATTCAAAACTCAGTTCTTGACTCATTTATCACACTGAAATAATTTGATGTGCAGCCAAATTAAGTTCAAGGGGTTTTTTTTCTGAGCATGTAAGTAATTGAAACAAAATCATTATCTACTTCCTGAACAAATCAAAGCATCAGAGACTGGATGAAGATTGGAAGGCACCTCTGGAGGTCATATGGTCCAGGCCCACACTTCATGAAGGGCCACAGCTCATGCAGGGCCACCAAAAGCCAGCTGCCCAGGACTATGTCCAGACAGCTTTTGAGTATCAGCAGAGTGGAATTCACCACCTCTCTGGGAAAACCTGTTCCAGGACAGACAAGACAACAGTAGCTGTTTGTTGATATGCAGTTCAACCTTTCAGTTTGCATGAGAAGAATAAGCACTAAAATGACAATCTAAATGCATAATCACAACCTAACTTGATTACTCTTCATGAAGCAGGACATAAAAATGGAGAACACATTTGATGAATGGTGCAACAGTCTTGTCAATGGGGCATGTTTTCTTCTCTGCAGAAGGAAACAGCTAGTGACGATACTACAAAAACAGTTTGCTTAGTGAGAAAATACGAGGGAAACTAGCATATATTTAAAAGCAAGAAATGTGCTTTATGCATACAACAATGAACAGCATGATTGTCACAGAAGCGCTCAGTTTGCACAGAAATGCAAAGATTTTTTTTTTATAGAGAGGGTTGCCCCAGAACCATCAACATTCTAGGAGTTGTCTGACTTTCTCTAGGAGGAAAAGCAAGGTTCTGCAGTAAATTGCACTCAGACTACCAGAACTGCAGTTAATTCAATGAATAAACAATGGTAAAATAGTTTAGATGGTAATTTGTGTGTCAGCATTTTAGACCTAACAGTCAAGTGAGATGAAAATTCCTTCTTCTCTACTCTGAACCACTGTCCCAGATGAACTGAGAAAACTCTTTCTTTCCTCTTTCACATTCAGAAAAATAACTGAAAATACTGAGCAAAAATGGAGTAAGAAATATACATTCCACTTTTTATTTCATAGCTTAAGAACAGCAAGTCAGCACAGGTGGATTCTTCATGTTATAAAATACCTTCACTCCATCTACTCTCAAATTGTTTCAGAGGACATGGATTTTATCTTCCTAGCAATCAGCTGTTGCTAGCAGTAAGTGGAGTTAAGTCCAACTTCTTTTAGCCCATGAAAGATCAGAAAAGGCAAACTGCACATACTAGAAAGATGCACTTTCAGTCATTCATACAATTCTTGGCTTACAGAAACAAAAATACCCCAGTAATTTGCAAAAAAAAGCTAAGTATTGTTGACAGTTAACAAGTAACATGACTGGAAAGAGACAATAACAAATTTTACCTGTTTTCTTAAAGAGTCATTCATTTCCCTCAAGGTATCAAATGATGACTTCAGCCTCCTATTTTCTTTAGTTATTTCTCTCAAGGCTTCTGTCAGCTGTTTAACTTCTGCCTTATGTTGCTACAGAAAACATGATTTGCAAGAGACAATGACAGAAACAATTCTAAGATACTAATTTTAATATTAAAATAACAGGACAAACTTTCAAAGATCAAGATTGCAATTGTGCATGGCCAAATCTCCACATTCAACCAGTAGTGAGAAAAATAACATCCAATTGATAAAGAAACTGAGAGTATGGACAGCCTGATGCTCTTATTCTTTAGAGATTTTACCCAAACCAGACTGTAACAATATGTAAATTTCTCAAACTAGTCAGATCAGGGAAATGTTTGCGAACTTAAGAAAATGACAGTTTTATTTGCAGCTTATTCTTCCAGGCAACTAACAAAAAATAGTGACTGAGGTTTTTTGAGGTTTCCGCTAGTTTTTCTGGCTTTGCTCACCTGAATCATGCAGAGCAAGGAACTAATCTAATCCTATCTTAAACCAGAGCTCTGGTTTACAGCATAAACACAGCAGTAACTACAACCTGCATACCCACTGCTATTCTCTTTCACCTGAAACTTATCTTAGATTTAGTATTTTCTGGACACCAGACCACCAGACTACCTCGGAATTGACAGAAGAGCAAAGTTTTATTTTACTGAAAATATTCCAGCTATATGTACTTATTATCATCCCTCTCCTTCCATGAGTTCACTACTCTACTCACTCACCCACTCATTCTCTACTTTTCCATTTCCCATCATAGCCTCTCTTCCCACATGTGCAAATGACAAAAATAAGCACAGTAGAATCTTAAAGGAGGCAAGAAGGCTAACTCTTGTGTGTAATCCAAATAAATGAAATTGTATAAAAGGAAGTCTCATTTCTGGTGAGGTGTCCATTGTCTTCAGCTTCACCACCTACGGATCAAGCTCTGCTGCACAACGACACAGAATCCAAAGGGTGATGATACTTTCTCATTTTTCTATGCTTTCCTTATCTTTTTCCTTTCTTCTTTTTTCCGCTCTACACATAGTCATGTATACAAGTTTTGTTTAAATTGCAATGGGTTAAGACAATGGCCTCATGAAAGGGTTTTATTTGTTCACTGAAAGGTGAATTATTTCCTCTGAACCATTGTCATGACACAATCTGCCCCACACCTCTGCCAAACAGCTGGGGCGAGACAGAAAGTATCAGAAGTGAGAGTCCTTGACTGGGTCAGAGAGAGTAACTTAAAGGGGATATTGACTGAGATCAAGTTAGGATGACACTTCCTGGAACTCACCTTGTGAGTTGAGGTGTTGAAATTATCTCTTCCTTAACCATTGTCATGGCTCTTTAGCTGCTCCACAGACTATTAAAAAGATCACTTTCCCCAAACTCATTGAATGGATCACCACATTACACTTTTAAACACATTCATGTATGATGACTCAAGTGTCATACATACCATACTGCTAGATGTTTGCCCAGTCTGTTCTTAAATCCTGCAGTACTGGAAACACTGCCATCTTACCAATCAGCCTTGCTCTTACACTTAACTAATTTTGTTGCATCTAGTTTTTCCACATACTTATAATGCTTCATTTGGCCTCTAGAATTTTCACATATAACCACTGTTTCCAGGCTTTTCATCAGCCAGTTCTCCAACTGGTATAACACTATAATAAGCTCAGATGACTTGAAACAACAAAATCAACACCTTAACCTATTCTTTCCATGTTCAAACATTGAGATCCTGCTCCTCTGATGCCTGTTTCCTGTTTTAACATGTAGTTTATCCTCCCTGAAGAGTTTTGCATACTTGAAAGAAATTTGTCAGCTTATAGTTTTTGTAGAATCATTTAGATCATTGAGACCAACTACTAATTTAACTTTACCAAGCCCACCACCAAACCATGTCCTTGAGAACCATTACTATATGACTTCTAAACACAGCAAAGATGGCAATTCAACCACCATCCAAGGCAGCCTGTTCCAATATGTGATGACTCCTTCTATAAACAAGTTTTTCCTGATGTCTAACCTCAACTTTCCCTGGCACAACTTCTCGTCCGATTCCTTGCTTGTAAGAAAAGACCAACACTCGCCTCTTCACAACCTCTTTTCTTTAGGTAGTTGTAGCCAGCAATAAGGTTTTCCCTGAGCCTCCTTTTCTTCAGACTTAAACAGCCCCTGCTCCTTCAGCTGCTCCTTGTAAAGCTTGTTCTCCAAACCGTTCATCAACCTTGCTGTCTTTCTTTGGACCCATTCCAGCACCTCAGTGTCTTTCTTGTATTGAGGTGCCCAAAACTGAACACAGAATTCAAGGTATGGCCTCACTAGTGCTGTGCACAGGGAAAAAATCGCTTCCCTATGTCTACTGGCTACACTATTTCTGATACAAGCCAGGATGCCATTGGCCTTCAGAGACTTATTGAATGATTTCTCTTGGTGACCTTCCAGATAATAACAAACACTTTTCACAATACGTAATACAATAAAAAAGTGACCTTCACTACCTGTTCGTATCTCAAAATCATACCATTTAGTTTCCTCTTGCACTCCATAATTTAATTGGTCTGTACTTTCTTGAACATTTTCTGCTAATCCTCTCTGCAATAGCTGTTATAAGATCTCACGATGATTTAAAACTTTCCTTCATCAGCTACAGATATTAGTATACAGTCTGCAGCTAATGCAAAGACACTGACTTAAATTACAATTAATTATAGACAGAGTACTATTTTTAGTCTAATAGCGGTCACATGGTTTTTCGCTACTGTAGAAAAAATGTACCTTCTTTTCTCAATTATAATAAAATACACCTACAGATAATAAATGCATCATTCTGAAAGAGAAGCCATAAAAAAATCCTAACAATATTGTTTGATACTTTTTACAGAATCCTTTCATTTGGGGATTCCAAGCACCTTAAAAAATAGGACAATAACAAGGAATCATGATGGCCTAAAATAACTACAAACAAGTTAAATGGCAGGTAAAGTAATAAACATAATAAAATGCATAACTGCACCTCTTGTAAAATTCCAAATTTTGTGTGAACTTCTTCCTCAACACCTCTTATTTTAGCCAAAGCTGCTTCATGCCTGAAAATCAATGCTTCTCGCTCTCTTAGAATATTCTCTCGTTTCTGGAGTTGCAGAGCATATTCCCTCTGTGTAGAACTTTCTCTCTGCATTGAGGAAAAAAAAAGTTTTACTGGCTTTAAAACCCATTAAATTGTCACAGTTTATGCTCAATTTGAATTTTCTCTCCCAGAGACATGCTTAGCTTTTTCTAAAATTAGTGTTACACACTAGCTTACTAATTAAATGCATCCTGATGGCAGTTTATGTTCCGTTTCCTCACACATTAACCCAAATGGCTTTGATGTGGGTCAGGATGGCTCAGCCTTTCTAAATACAAAATTGAACTCTACATGGTTGTTAATGTATAAACCTAGACAATTAAGCACAGGCTTTTGTTTCCAAAAGTTTTGGTATTAACTTTGACAGAACATGGTCTGATGCTGTACACTAAACTACCATATTGTTGCTTCAATTAGAGGCAAGCATTCCTGAAAAAGTGGTGAGAAAAGACAGACATAAAATTATTTATTTCATACGGTACAAAAGACAGTCCTGGCAGGAAATCTAGCAGAAGCATGTGAGTTATTAGAGTAAAATTACATCAGAGATTCTTCTGTTAGTGACCCAGACCTGTTAGGCAAGAAAGTGTTGCAAACCCCCATCAGCATGTAAGTAAAGACATGGTAGAATGGAGAGATTTTGGAGGAGGGAGACATGAATGTCTAGAATCAGAAGAATAGTTCCAGACACTTTCAAGAAAAGCCATCATTTCCCTCCATGCCCACAGTGCATCACAAGACACTGTTGGATGCAAAGGTTTAAACTTCCTCAAATAAGTCACTAAATAATTCAAAGCATCACCATAAGTCAATGAATTTAGCAGAAGAGATTAATGATGAGAGTTCTATATAAAAGTAGTTGTGATCAAAGAATAGCAATAAGTAATAGGTTTAGTAAGTGATTTGGTAAATAGGTAATTTCTGAATTCTCTTGTCAACTGTGAGACATCACTTAACAACATTTTTATAGTGACACCAGTTCCTACCTGGAGCTTCTGATGTATGACAAATAATTCATCATAAATTTGATTGATGTGAGGTGGTATTAACCCTTGACTATTGCATGCCTGAACGTGAGTTCCACTCACAATTTTCTTCATCAAATGATTGGTCACATTTTGGTCACTGTTTTCTCGTGTATTTGCAGGCAAATGGGACAGTAAGGTGTTGCCTATGGAACAGAAAACCCCATTGTACATTAAGAAATCAGTCCTAGGTAAATAATGACATGATTGTTGTAATAAACCAGTGGAAATATTAGGCATTTAAACTGACAAGCAAGAGGTATCAAAATGAGGAAGGAAACGCCTTAAGAACTATGGAGAATTGCTCAAAGCTCTGTGAACTGATCAGTGGAGCTTTATAAATAGAACTATGCCTTCCAATACAGAAATCCCATAGATATATGTGTGTGAAGTCTGTGTACAGACAGAATCATAATTGTTGTAGTGTGAAAATTAGCCAAATTTTCAGGTGTTTGAATTTGTGCTTTTATTCCAAAAGTGTATTTTATTTTGAAACTAGAGATAGTTAGCCCATCACACCCCTGATGCAGTCTCCTGACCCCAAAGTTGAGTGGTGGACAGAGCCTATATAAGGGGGTGGACTTCTGGATTTCTTCCTTTGTTCTGTCTCTTGGCAGAGAGCTCTGCTGTGCCTGAGTGAGGAGCAAGGGCCCATCCTTGCCACCCTATTAGGGTGGTGAAACTGCAGCCCCCGCCCCGTTGGAAAGAGCCTGGCCTGGATGCAGGCTGGTTGCTGCAGTTCAACCACAGGGGCCAGCACCAGACAGTTCTTGCCTCCAGAACAGTGGCAGCTGGCTGAAGCAAGGAGCTGCTGCCCCTACACTCTTCCTGCAACTTGATTATCTTTGAAGATGCCAAGAAGGTGTTGAGCTCTTAACTCTTTCCCTCCCTCAGAGCTGTAACTGCTTTGGAGAAGAAAAAAAAGAGAAACTTCAGATAAGAAAGAGGGGGCCCCGTTTACTGCAACAGGGGATGCCCCACGCGACCAGCACCATGTTACCTGTCCTCACCACAGGTGTGCCCCCTCATGACCAGGGCCATGGGGCTGATGCAGGTGCTGTATCAGCTCTGCCACTGAAAGAATGGAAGAAGCTTTTAATAAGTAGGAGAGAGAGGTGTCAAGGTGGGCTTCTGAAGGTTCCTACAGCCTGGCCAGAAGTTTTGCGCTAAAAAGAGCGGATGGGACTGATCTCTTAAACCTTTGGCAAACAGAAAGAGACTGGGATTCTGAAGCGTCTGTTCCTGTACCTGAGATGCCATTGCAGCCTGAGAGATCATGACTAGGATCTGCTGGCCATAGTCACATTGTGAAGCACTCCCAAGACGAGAGGAGTTAGAAGCAACTCTGAGATGTACAGGGGAAGTTGGCATCTGCAAAAGGACCAGGAAAATGGCTTTTCCATAAGCATCACAATATAAGAGGACCTCAGGAGCCCTATTGAGTTCTATGGATGGAGGGGATGGCTGAATTCCTCCCCTGATTGGAGTATTTTTTCCCACAACTCTTTATCTGAAGCCAAAACCCAATGTTAGCTGTCTCCCATTTCTCTCAGTGTGTGTAATGGCATTGTGATGCAGTTTCTGTTTTATTTTTTTTTGTTCTTTTAATTAGAGGTTTTTTTCTTTGCTTCTTGGTTGTGGGTTCAATATATTCTTTCTGTTTAGCAAAGTTGCTTCATTGCTTGTTGAGTTCTTGACAAGATCTGGTTGGTGTGCTTGAATTGCAGGCACCAACCTAGACCAGATCTAGACCTCCATTTGAACCCAGGACAATAATGTAGTCAAAAGCTCCTATTATTGTTCAGAGAGCTTCAGGGCAGTGATTTACTGCTGCATTAGTTTGAATTTGGTGGGTTTCTTGGCCTAAGAGAATGTGGAGTTAGTGTACCAACCTGTGACAAAGGAGCTTGGAATTCCAAGTGCTCCCTTAGTTTCAGTATTGGCCAACAGGCAACTGTGACAACTCGTATGACTGATTTGGAGCGTTTAGTTCCTGGCTCCACCATCACTTCACTATAATCTTTGTGGAGAGATACATGGCACTGGACTGAAAACAGCAGCCATATTGCCCTCAGAATGTTTTGAATAGAGAGTGGAACCTCAGAGTTCAGCAGATGAAGGATTTGCCAGAAATCCTTATTCGCTGAATCAGAGAATGACCCTCATTGATGATCCTTAGAATTGGGAAGCTGGAAATGAAAGACTGGCCTGGAGGCAGACATGTAAAATGTCTGCTGACACTGAGCGCCACATGCAGGGACTGAATGGGCTCTACATTTTCACAAGGAAAAGGAAGAACTGTAGGTTTTCTTTCCCCTGCTCGTGCCTGCAATTTGTAAGTAGTTTTTGAAGCCTCCTTGTTTTCACACATTAGCAATATCTCAGACCATATAATGTTCTGCCCAGCAATAAAGGCTGGAGAAATAAGAAGGAAAGGGAGGACATTCAGAGACATGCCTCCTGTCTTCTTAAGTAACAAGTACATGTGATGGAGTCCTGCTTTCCTGGAGATGCTGAACATCCTGTCATCCTTGTTTTGCTTTGCTTGCATGGAGAAGCATTTGCTTTACCTGTTAAAGTGTCTTTGTCTCAGCCCAGATTTTACCATTTTTACCTTTCTCATTCTTTCCTTTCCTACTGGAAGGTGCTGTGTGGGACTGAGCTGCCTGTAAAAGTTAAACTACAACATGCACAAATGTCGCAAAACTCAGGCTAATGACAAAAAAGTAATCAGGGATTTGGTAAACAACTAAGGAAGAGAAAAGAAGGACATCAAAAGAAAGAGCATCAAGAAACAGGGATAACTGGTGGTACACATTAGGTAGTCCTGTTGTTGATCACCCACCACAGCAGGATCAGGACCTGTTGCAGTGTGCCTGAGGTGTACCTGCTTCAGAGGTGAAGAAAGAAAGCAAAACTAATGCAATGCCCCACAAATCATAACTGAAGCAGGAGGGAAAATAAACCAGAAAAAGTAAGTCATACCTGAAACAAGTGTGCATGATATTTATAAGGGGTTTTTGATTGGTTTACTTACTGTAAATGACACATTCTTCCTGATGTGATTATTTTTTTCTTTTCAGAAAGCTGCTCTTACATTTTGCCCACTCATTTAACAAAACTCGCAGAGAGTCTATTATAGCTCTATCGATCTATTCTGACTGGCTTCTGAGATTACTTTTAGTCACTTTGGGATTGTTTGGCTGTCTGTCTCCACATTTCCACATACACTTTCAAAAGAATACATGTGTTCTTTTAAATCCTAAAACTCTACACAAGAGACAGAGCTACACAAACTCCTCCAATTGCAGCAGCATTTTCAAACATTTGCAGTGAATGATTGCCAGCTGGTCCCTGTTATATTCTTCTATGTAGAGACTCCTGAGTTAACTGAACAACATGTAACTCTCTCTACCCATTGCCAGTTTTCCATCCTTAAACTGCTAGCAGAATTACAGTTTCAGTATTTGTTAATGCAGCTAGCTACTTAAAATAAACCAAACCAAACCCACCAAACTCATCCCTGTTTCTTCTTTAGATTAAGAAGTCATCTGGCAAACAGTTTCACCTAAGTTTGATTTTTCTTTCTAAAAAGCAAGTTGGTATGGTATCAAGTATGTCTGGATCTCCTAAAGGAGTTACTTATGCTAACACGAATGGTTAAATGCACAAACTAAAATAGATTTTCGCTTATTATAGTATTTCTGATCAGACTAAACATTTATTAGAAATGTTTTTCTAATTACATGTTACACTTCACACAGAGTTGTAAACACATTTAAAATCCAGTATTTATTACCTGTTTCCATGTGTATAGCTGCATTTTGAACTGCAACAGTTTCAGAGCAACTAATGCTATTTTCTTCTATTTCTACTCCACTGGAATCACTACCAAAATCTTGCTTATCACCAAAACTAAAAAAAATTAAAAAAGCAACAATCCAAAATTACTCAGTCCCTTTCAACATGCAGACCACTAAGAGAAGTCTGTACATAATATAGACACTGCTCAAGCCAAGATTTTGGTATCTGACTGGTAACAAATAGCAGAGGGAAATAATTGGATGGAAGGTGTTATTAGTCACAAGAGTTTAACAATAATTACTAATGCTGCTGACTCAAAAATACTAACAACAAGTATGCAAGTAAAACAAACACTGTCACCCTTTTTAAATTATTTGTTCATATTTGGTGTAAAGTAGCCCTGTAAAGAAATTTCTTGGCTTTTGGAGTTAAATTATCTCTAAATAAAGCGTTTGACAGGCTGAGATATTTGCTTTCCTTCTAGCTCAGTTTACATCAGCTACTTTGGTTTCTGTCATCCCTGTATCCCATCAGCAATTCCAACATATACAGATTAGATTAGAACAAGAGCGAGACAGCAGTCCTCATCAAAATCAGCATTCACACTATTGTGTACCACAATTGCAAATGCTGTAAGTAGTTCTTTACTTAACAAGAACACAAAAATCTTGACCTCTGGGTCTGTGCATCAGTTTATCTGATTTATGAGTGATAATAAGTGATGGAAAGCAAAAGAGAAAACCACTTCTCACCAATACCAGTCTTCAAAATTTTGTAGGAAATCACTACAGTATCTGACACTGTTTTCTCTTCCACCTTCAGTAAATTCTGACCCTAAAGAACATTTGGATAAAGAAGTAGTTGTATTTTCCATTGAGCTGTCCATGTCATCTGGAATATAAAAAATAATAACAATTTTAACTTGCATTTGATAAACTGACATTAATAAATCAACAAAGGCTTATTAGAGAAACTTGACATGTAATCATGTAACATTTAGGAACAAAAAAAACCCCCTTTGATTCAGCCTGCCAAACAAAGAATTGTAAAAGCTTAAGCAATAGGAAGAACTATTTAGCTTACAAAACAAATTTATCATTCGGAATTATTAATGGCTTTTTTGCTTTCATATATTAATTCTTATATAACCAAAGTTTGATAAATATGTTGTTGTACCCTGCAATTTGTGCTTCTCAGGAAGCCCAAAGACATCCTAAATATTCAAAGTACATGCATCTTTAAATTAAAACCAAATGTATGCATTATGTGTGGACTGCTGCTGACTACTTCAAGAACTTAAACACATACAGGTTGTGAGCCATTATTCTAGAGCATCCTCTGTGATATTTATGTTAACATCTCCAGGCTGGCTCCCAGATAACGCAAACACCTAATCAAGGATGTCTATTTATTTAAAATGAGAAAATATACAACTACTTCAAATAAACATAGGAATGATACTGGTGTAGTTTACTGTGGGTGATTATTTACTGGAAAATGGACATGTGAGCAATCCAAACTACCTCTGTGTGGAACAAAGACTAGTTAGCTCTGCAGTCTTGCACAGGCTGAAGGACTTGGAAAGTTACAAGAAAGTTACATAAAGAGATTGTGGTATGAGAAAGAAGATAGAATGACAACTCGTCGATGGGAAGACTGAAGCTCAGGAAAGCTCCAAGAGTGTGTGACTGCTGCTGGACAACATACGTTAACATATGTTAATCAATCATACATAAACCAAATATCTGTAAGGCATATATACATGTACCAATCCTAGTAAGAATTATTAACAGAAATAAGTAAAAAGGTATAAAAGCTTCTGCCAGCTTCAATAAAGTGTTCAGCTTTTGATTACATTAATCAGCATACTGTTCCATTTATATTTTCCCTGAAAAAGTCATCAAATCACCATTGTTTGGTACTACCTTTGTACAGTAGGGAGCTTCCACTCTTATCTTTGGGATGTAATATTCCCAGAAAGTAATCCTACAAGAAAGCACAAACATAATATAGTTGGAATTTTCAGGGAAGGTGTATGTTAGAACTTACCTGTTTTAATACCTTGTGACAGAACTCTTACTACAAGGTATTGACTTTGAAAAAGGGACTGGTGTTTTTTCAGTATATAAATGTAAGTAGCCCTTCTATTAATACAAAGAGGCAAACATATTTTCCAGTCTCATAATTAAATATTAGTAACATTTGATGTATTTCAGAGACTATAAGACACTACAAAGACAGTCATATAAAATAAAGGCATAAATGTACTATTAGGTAATGAAGGAAACAGTGCCAACGATTGTTGTAACTAGGCTTATTATGTCCAAGTTGCCTGCTCTACTTTTTTCTATTAACTTGTAACCACATACTAAAACAGAATACATGTATTGCAAAGCAGAACATTCCCCAAGAAAAACAGTTATCTAGAGCACCAGAAAACACTACCAGAATTGCAAATCCTTCTGAGAAACTAATGACAGATACACCCAGATTTTAGCTGCTGAATAACTCAAATCTTCACCTCATTTTTGGAACGGTTCCCAATCCTAAAACAGCACACCACACTCCCTCAGAAAAGACACCTGTTCTGTATTCATTTCATGACTCCTGGAACCAACTTGATCTCCCAGCCTGGTAACTCAAATCCAGCTTTCAATCATTCCTTATCTGTGGTCACTTGCTGGTGCTCTTCGCAACATAATTCTGAACACTTAAGGTCTGTGATCACCTGAATACACTGGATGTGCTTGGCCTATGGAATACATATGCAAGAAAGCAACTGCAAAAATTTATCATTACAAAAGAAAAAAATTACTTCAGACAAAACAGAAGTGTCTAGCCAGGGAGCACCCCATCTACAACTTGTCAGAGACTTTTCAGACACCAACATGCAGGTGTCTGAGCAGACACATAAACACTTACACCAAGCAAAGTAATGGGAAATAGAAGAATCACAATCCAATTCCTTCATTTGTATTGATCAAAAACCCTGGCACTCACTCTCTAGTATAAAACAGCAATGTTTTACTTTGACAAGGAAATGATCCCCATAACAATTTACTGACTCGTCACTGTGGCAATCTCTCATGAACTATGAATTTGATTCTTCTCTGCTTGACTAGACATGGAATGATCGCCTCCTCCCTGAAAACAAACCTAGCCACTAGGATTTACAAAAAAACAAACACTCCCAACACCATCTAAGGCTGGCGATTACTGTGGCAAAAGAAGCCATGATAGAAATGCATTACCCTCGTCCATGCATTTCACACGTGCCTAGTAGCCACCTTTTAAGATTCACATATTAACTTGTCCAACTGGCAGACGCCTGGAGGCTTTCGGCAAAAACACCGAGTGCCAAGCTGCTCAGACAGTGTTTTAGGAATGCACGGCGTGTGGAATTGCACTTTCCAGGAAAATGCCAAGCTCAGACACGATGACTCCTCAGCACAGCCACAAAATCGGAGAAATAGAGATCTAGAACGAAGCTCTTCATACCAAACTCTGTGTGAATTGCATTCCTGGCTCCTATACTGTATACGCTTCTTTTCAGCCAACCCCTGGGGAGGGCGCACAGACACCACCTCCGTATCCCCGCAAGCACATCCGGGACGATGCACGTCCAGGACAATAAGAGGCGGAACGACTCTGCTCCTTCGTCCTCCATCGCCTCCCGCTCCCGCCCCCTACCCCGGGCCCCCGTCTCACCCCCGCCAGCTCTCACCGCTACAGGCGCTCGGTGGAGCGGCCGCGGGCAGGCCGAGGCGCAGACCGCACCCGATCAGGACTTCGCGGCGCTACTCGCGCTCAAACTAACCGGCGCCCGGCTGCGAGCGCACGCGCGGGGAGAACAACGTTCCAGGCGCGCACATAGGCTCCGCCCCGCCCGCTGAGTCTGGGCCTTCGCGGCAGCGGGAGAGAAGGCGGCCGCTTCAGGGCTGTGGCGGGGTTGCCCAGTGGGGCGCGAGCAGCTCTGTATCTTTGGGTTATACCCATGCTTCGGGGGAAAGGTCCTTTAAAAATCCTTACAACATTAAGTCTAAAACGATACCTTACATACGGATTTGCAGGTGATAATATCACTGCCACACTCGGAGCTCATAATGCCGAACTGGTTACCTTAGAAAAATCCTACAGCCAGTGCTGGCATTAAGGAGAGTGCATGCTTAAAATCCCCTCACGTTTGTTTTTGCATTTCATCATCGACAGAAACTCCCCTGGTCTATAGGGTTACTCAGTGCTGTAGCAAGGCCGGAGAAGGCTGGGTAACTGGGTGGAGCGACATTTTACAGGTGTGGCCAGCAGTAAGTAGAGGGAAAAGAGACTCCACCTCTACTCAGCAATCATGACAGCCCACCCAGAGTACTATGACTTTCATAACAGGGTAGGGAGGAATGGTTACAAGGTAAGAGCCAATTTAAATCTGTCCTCTTAAGAACAAATTCCTCAATCTGAGGGTTGGTGAGGCACTGGAACAAGTTGCCCAGAGGGGAACCTCGTCTAGGGGAACGCATCCCAGCCCAGGGCAGGTGTGTTGTTTTAAGGTCCCTTCCAACTTAAACCATTCTATGGTTTCAAATACCAAGGTGCTATTCAGAGATGTCAGCACAAACCAGCTGTTTTAGGCAGCCTCCTCAACTTGCTTTCGGCTCCTTGGAGCTGTAAGTTTCAAAGGCCTTCAGTTTACAGAGCAGAAATCATCACCTTGGGTTTGCATATTAAAAATGGAGATTTGTGAAATTATGCAAGTTTATAATTTTTAAACAAACTGGGAGGCATTGATTTTAACAAGACTAATATTTAATTTTTAAAATTTGACATTTATTACAAATATGGCAGGATAACACAAATACACCCGAAATACGCCAGTGTCTGAACTTTTTATTTAACATGCCAAAAAATGCAAACAGAACACATAAAACTTCCATCTCTAAGCTGTAATTTTACATTTATACATTAGGAGAATCCATTTTAAAGAGTGAAAAGAATTAGTAACAGCTAAATACTGATTTATACGGCTAGAACATCTGTATACTCAAAGCACTAACTTAGATTTGCCCACAGTCTGTGATGACAATTCTTCCATTTACCTGCCCTTTAGGAGAACCAAAGGATTCAATCTTTTTCACAACATCCATGCCGTCTTTCACAAATCCAAATACCACATGCTTGAAGTCCAAGTGCTCTGCTTTTTTAAGTGTTATGAAGAACTGAGAATTATTTGTATCTCTGCCTCTATTTGCCATTGACAACAATCCAGGGCCAGTGTGTTTCACTTCAAAATTTTCATCTTCAAATGCTGTTCCATAAATCGACTGTCCACCTGTTCCATCACGTTTAGTTATATCACCTCCCTTAAAACAAAAAAAGGGCACAGCATCAACATGCAAGTCCAAACAGCATAATTACATTTTCTTAATTATATTTCCTTTCTACAGTAAAGACTTGCTTTAAAAGAACTCATTTGAGTATCATGTATTTACTTTGGCATAAGGACTGTCAGGGTCAGCAGCTTTTGTTTATGGTAATGGATAGTTTATCCCTTGTTTATTCTCAACACTGTTGTTTCTCTTCCTGCTCCACATAGTGACCATTCCTCTAGACCTGCCTTTCCCACTGCTTGCTTCCTGCACCACTTGGCCCTGTGTCCTGGCTTCACCCGGAACAGAGTTAATTTTAATTCCTTGTAGCTGGTGCAGTGCTGCGTTTTGAATTTAGTATGGAGGGTCAACAGTTAACAGGTGGTCAACAAATGCACCCTGCATAGCTTGTCTTCTATTGTGTGTTATTTTGCTCTGTTACATTCCTTTTCATTACCATTACTGTATTTTTTATTATTGTTATATTTTATGCTATTTTATTTATAAAACTGTTCTTATATCAACCCACAAGTTCTACTATTTTTTCCCAGTTCTCTTCCCCATCCCACTAGGAGGAGGAAGGAGTAAGTGGTGCTTAAACTGCCAGCTGTGGTTAAACCGTAACACCCTGATAGCTGGGACCTGAATTCTCTCTCATTTAAGGCCTACCCTTACTTAGTCCTGGCAGGTACAGAATTGATCTGAAGGAAAATAAAAGTACCAGTAATTTGTTTTGTGCAGGCAGCAGCTTCTGCCCCAAGTTCTGCCAATAAGAATGTGCTAACCTGCATAAGTGACTTTATTGACAGACTGAGGTGGCACTTCAAAAAAGTTTTACTGCTATGATTACCTGACACACAAAGCCAGTGACTATTCTGTGAAAGGGGGAATTCTTGAATCCAAATCCTTTCTCTCCTGTGCACAGGGCTCTGAAATTTTCAGCTGTTCGAGGGACAATATTTGAAAACAGCTCCATGGTTATGTGTCCTAAAGGTTCATCATCAGCAGAAACTTCAAAATACACAATGGGGTTGGTGTCCTTTGACAGTCCTGCTGCCAGAGATAAATGTCCCTTCTGTAGTTCTGACAAACTTAGCTGGCATTCTTCAAACCTTCTCTTGAAAGAATTAGCTAGCTCTTGACTCTTAAATCTGACTGCAAGCTGTTCCACTTTTCCTTCACCATCTGCAAAGAAATCAGAGAGCAGACTCCTTTAGTTGTATTTAGTACAGTCAGAAACAAATAGCTTTTGTCTCATATGATCTCCAGCAAAAAACAAACCACAGGAATTACAGACTACCTAGAAAAAACAAACACTGGAAAAACTCACCAGCATAATCTGTGGCTGTCCAAATTAACGCATTGTTTGATGTATCAAAGGGTACCAAGTTCATTTCTTTAGTGATGATGTGGTTTGCACAGACTTTAAGAACTTGGTCTCTTCTCATTAGGACTCTATAGTATTTCTTCTGTGTATGGAAGAGGATCTTTATCTCTCCAACACCACGCTCCTTCCACTGAGTAGCATCCCTGTCCCATCTGTAAAGTTTTGCCCTTTCTTTGAACAGAATTTCTTCATCTTCTTCTCCAGATTTTACCTCTACCTATAAAACAGCAGAGTATTTGTGAATTCCCAGGGAGCTGCTGTCACCAGCAACATCAAATAGTATGATGTCTATCTATGATGATTCTGACATATTACAATGGAAAATTACTCAGTGTGTTCCTTTTAGCAAACACGTGACCAAAAAAAAAAAATATCAGTAAAACATCTAACCTTTCAGAGTTCAAAAGGTCAATTCATTTCCACTGTTGGAGAGAATTATAGCAGTACTTTGCCATGCTTCATACTGTTTTAGTAGGTGTCTGGTGGTTTTTGCTTTGGGGGTGGTTATTTTTTTGTCTGCATTCACTTTTTATGTTTAAAAGAACCTAAACATCCACAGCACTATCAAGTGTTCCAGCAAGTTTCCCAGGGAAGTTCCGGGTTTGTGAAATGATGGGCACACAGAGTAAACTCACAAGGCTACTAATGTTCCAGGCCTACCTTTTGAACATTGCCAAACAACTTCATATTTGCATTTGAAAAGAATAAACACCCACCAAGTATCAACACAAAGCTGAACATGAGCCACCAGTGTCAGGTGGCCAAGGTCAATGGTATTCCTGCTTGTATTAGAAATAGTGTAGCAAGCAGGCTTAGGGAAGTGATCATTCCCCTGGACTCAGACACTGGTAAGACCCCACTGTGAGTACTGTCTTCAGTTTTGGACACTTCAAAACAAGGACGACACTGAGGTGCTGAAGCCAGTGCAGAGGAGAGTAACTAGGCTGGTGAAAGGCCTGTAGAACAAGCCTTACAAAGAGCATCTGAGGGAATCACAGAAGTGATAGTATGACTCACGGATGAGGAAAGACCCACATTCATCCACCTCATTAAAAATTTGATGTGTTACAAACTACATCAGATTTGCTTTTCAAACTAAAGGGCACTACCTACTGCTTATTTCTGCTATGTGAGTCTTTCTTGATGATACTAATCTATAATTAAACTATATTTATAGGAAAGCCAAACAATATGACTATAACATTAGAAAAGTCTGAAATGGTTACTAGGCACACTATGGCTAAACACCGTATCAACATATGAACAACTTTGTGAAAACTCTAAGTTGCAAGGCTACCATCAAAGCTGATGGTTCTCTTACCTCTTAAAAAACAACTTATTTTCACACTGTCTGTAGTGGGTGAACCTGCCCCAACAACATAAGACACGCCTTCATAGCTGAGTCACAGCACTACCTTGTGACTGTTGTCATGTACACACTTGAATCACAACACAAGTGCATCCCGACAGGAAAGAAGTCAAGGAAGGGAGCTACTGCGTGAACTGAACAGGAAGAAGACAGTCTATGAGTCATGGAAGTATGGGATGACGCTTGGGGTGATTCTAAGTCTATGATGAGAGAACACAGGGATTCAACTAGGAAAGCCAAGGCCTCTTTGAAATTAAACCTTGCAAGAGAAGTCAAGGGTAACAAAAAGGGCTACTTCAAATACATTGCAAGTAAAAACTAGAGACAGTGTTATGTTGGTCCCCTGCAGAATGAGCTGGGTGCCCTGAAGACAGAGGATACAGAGAAAGCAGACATACTGAACATCTTCTTTGCCTTTGACTATACTTCTAGGAGATGTCAATATCAAACCCCAGACTGCTGAGGCTCCAGAAGAAGTGAAACAAAAGAGGAGCCTGCCTTGACTGATGAGGACTGGGTTAGGGAAGAGTTGACCAAACTGAATGTACATAGATCCATGGGCTCTGGATGGGATGCACCCACGCCTGCTAATGGAGACAGAAGTCACTGCTAAGCCACTCTCCATCATCTTTTCTCAGTCATGGGGATCAGGAGAGGTTGCCTAGAGTGCAGGTTAGCAAAAGCCACTCCAGTCTTCAAAAAGGGTAAGAAGGAAGACCTAAGTAACTATAGACCAGTCAGCCTCACCTCCATCCCAGGAAAGGGGATGGAACAACTTGTCCCAGGCAATGTCTCCAAGCACATCAGGGACAAGAGGGTCATTAGGGACAGTCAGTATGTTTTCACCAAGGGGAAGTCACGCTTGACCAACCTGATAGCCTTCTATGAGGGCATAACCAGATGGATAGACAATGACAGAGCAGTGGGTGTGGTCTGTCTTGACTTCAGGAAGGCATCTGAGTCTCACATAGCATCCTCACAGCCAAACTGAGGCAGTGTGGGCTGGATGATTGGGTAGTGAGGTGGATTGCGAACTGGCTGCAGGATAGAAGCCAGAGAATAGAGGTCAATGGAACAAATCTAGTTGAAGGCCTGTATCCAGTGGGGGGTCCCCCAACAATCGGTACTATGACCAGTCCTCTTCAATCTATTCATTAATGACTTGGATGAGGGATTAGGGTGCACTGTCAGCAAGTCTACTGATGACACAAAGCAGGGTGGTGTTGCCAACACCCCAGCAGACTGCGCTGCCATTCAGCGAGACCTGGACAAGCCAGAGTGCTGGGCAGAGAGAAATTTAATTGAGGTACAGCAAGGGTAGGTGTTGAGACTCGCATCTGGGCAAGAATCACCCCAGGTTCCAGTATAGGCTGGGGACTGACCTGTTGGAGAGCAGTGTAGAAGAAAGGGGCCAGAGGGTCCTAGTGAACAGCAGGACGACTACAAGCCAGCAGTGTGCTCTTATGGCCAAGAGCAGTCTGGGGTGCATCAGAAGGAGGGTTGGTAGCACATCAAGAGGGGTTCTTTTCTCCCTCTGCACTAGTGAGAATGCATCTGGAGTATTGTGTTGTTCTGGGCCCCTCAGTTCAAGAAGGACTCAGAGCTGCTGGGGGGTGTCCAGCATAGGGCAACAAAGATGATGAAGGAAGCAGAACACCTCCCTTATGACGAAAGGCTGAGGGAGCTGGGTCCTTGAGCTTGGAGAAGAGGAAGATTACAGGTGACCTCATTCATGTCTATAAATATTTGAGGGGTGGGTGTCAGGAGGATTGGGCTGGACTCTTCTCAAGGGGCAATGGGTGCAAGCTGGAGCAGAGGAGGTTCCATATAAATATCAGAAAGAACTACTTTACTGTGAGGATAACGGAGCATGGGAACTGGCTGCCTAGGGGAGTTATGGAGTCTCCTTCTCTGGAGACGTTTGAGACCCACCTGGATGTGGTGTTCCTGTGCAAATTGGTCTAGGTGATCCTGCTGTGGCAAGGGGATTGGACTAGATGATCTTTTGCAGTCCGTTCCAATCCCTAATGATTCTATGATTCAGTCGATGAACAGGCCTCTCAGCCACTGAGGCACTTCAGTCCAAATAAGTTCCTAGTGTGTCAGCATATATGATCACAAGCCCCAATCCCACTTGTGTATAAATGGGAGTGCTGCCAAAGGCTATTCCCAGTTGTCCTTGGAGGAACAGTTTTCTAACACCAGGTCCTCCCAATGGCACAGGATGTCTACCCTGGATACTCATTGAGGTTGAGTGCTGTCACTGGTGAGTGAACATGTGCTACGGATCTTACCCTTTTATCCTACTTTAAGCCCTAAAAACTTCTAGGTGATCCATTTACTAGTAGTGTCCACACCAACTTTTGTTCTGTTCAATAGCTAATGCCACTGACATATGTTGTATGCAAACTGTACAGGTATTTGTTTCTTGCAATAAATTTTAGTTGTTTTACTCCATGACACAAGGTTAGTCTCCTCAGCTTTCACATGAGGCTAATGGTACCACATCTCTATTGCTTAGTGATTCTAGAAATCTCTTGTCTAGCTTAAAAATTTTAAGCAAACACAGCTTCCACAGAACAGAATCTACATGTCTCTGATAAAACAGCACAGCTGGGTGTTATTAGCACTAAGTTATTCAGTTCCCCACACTGGTTTTCAGTTTTAGCTTTTACAAGGGGGGAGTGTGTGTACAAATCTGCATACTGACCAACAGTCAGGTATAACAAAATAAAACATTTAAGATAGTAACTGTTGTGCTAGATACTCCACCCAGTGCAAAGCTGTACTGGAATTTAAAACAGGAGGTGTTTGTATATAGGCACTCTAAGAAATGCAGAACAAAGCAGACAACACAGAAAGCAAAGTTACTCAAGCAAAATATTTTTTCAAATATTGCTGTGGTAGCAGACATGCTTATCTTACTATTGGTGTATATTCCAGAAGTCACCCTACCTCTGGTAAAGTCACAATTGGCTCAAAGTGGATGTCATCACTATGCACCACCTCATCATCACTACCGCCTTCATCTTCATCTGCTTTATGGGTTATGTCTCCAAACACAGCAGCTCCTGTGTTTGCCCATTTGAAGTTTTTATCTACAATTAAGAGAGTTACATTTTAACCTCATGTCATTTACTCTTCTTCCTGACAAAAACTTGAAAAAAATTTGTTGTTAACTAATCAATCAGTAGAAAAGTGATGCACAAATATACAGTGTATGAAGCAAAAGCCCAGATCAGGGTGTGACTTACAGACTACTTTAACTCACCTTTTAACCCAAAAACAAAGTCTCCAGAGCTTTTGGAAGCAAGATCTGCAAATGATAAGCCTGCAGTATTGCCGAAAGTGAATGAGATGACATTGTTTTCTATCAAATAAGAAGGGAAAATTAAAGAGGTTTTTTTCAACCATTCTCACAAAAAACCCAATATATTTAATCACAAGATTAAACTGGAGAAGTCTCTATGGTATTTTTACCTTTTGATGCACTTAAAGTTTGTATGACACTTGTCATAATGAGTCATTATGGTTTACAAAGGTGGCTCAAGATTGTATGAGAGTTTCAACATACTATTTCTGTGCAGATCCACATAACTTTTATAAGTATGCATGCAGTATTTAGCAATAAACTAATACAGCAAAGTGTACTGTATATAAATTATGTGACACGTGCATTACTCTCTAGTACTGCATTTCAAGACACCAGAAATTGATGTGTATCATCATTTAAACGCCAGTCATGTTTTTACTAGACTGGTACTCATACTTTTATTTCAACATTGGGACTACTTGTCTCCAAGACAGAAATTAGACAAACCAATACCTACACACAATCATACTTCAGTCCCTACAAAAAAAACCCATGGTATATCCCTGATCTTACCTTGTGTTGACTCTGAACAGTCTGAATCACTTTTTTTACTTGACAAGTCTACAGGCTTTTCATCAGCTCCTGTTGAAGTCTGTGATACATGCAGAGTTTCTATGGTGGAATCTGATTCTTCATTGTTGGTAGCTGACTGGATAAATACCTCACAGGCTGATACAATAGGTACTTTTTCCTTGCTGGTACAGCCTAAGTCAGTTGAGCTCGTAACTTCATTCTCCTGGATTAATAAAAACAGTAATCAAGCTAGAAAAGCTTCCTCAAACCACCTCCTCAGGAGACTATGAACAGTAATTTTCAATAAAAGAACATCAAGAAAAGTGATTTTTGTAAACTTTCTGAAGTATTTCATTACATTTAACATAGAATATGTAAACTTGATAAGAGATTGAAGTACCTTTGAAGTAGTGTGCTTTCAAGAAAGTATGTCATTGAATATACCCATCAGAAGTCATTTTATTAGCCAGAGCTGCCAGTGACAATAGCTGTACCTCCTTTCTCTTCAACTAAGCTTCTGTTTCAGTGCTTGCAAGGACTTGAGGTACAGCCACACAAGTCAAACAGTTTTTCCCCACTGGATGTTTCAGTTTCCACGAGTGAAAACTATGTGAAGTCTCACAGAAATATGAAGTACTTGCACAAGTTTAATAACAACAATTAATAACTAAGTGTTTAGTTCTTACTTTAATTTCTTGAATTTTAACTTGTCGCTGGAAGTCTTCTGGACTGTCATTCTTAGTATTACTGCTGACACTGCAGACAGATGTAGAAGGAATCTGCACAGTATCTGCTTTAGTCTCGCCCTCAGGAGTTGGGTTTTTATCCCAAGTAGCAGCACATTCTTCTTTGTTGTTGAATTCACTCTTTTCTGTTAGACCTTTTACAGAGAATAAAAGTTAAGTGGGGAAACATCTGGGAAGGCAGCTAAATACTGAAGTAATTTCTAACACTCAGATTGTAAAATAACCTTATGGGTAGTAAGAGCAATGTGAAGACAGACTTCAGGAATAATACTATTTGAAAAACTGTTTAATTCGTGGAAGTGAAGACTAACTTACTCACCTGTACTTGGGGTGATTAGAATTGGAAATTCATGATTCTTGGTTTTCTATTGCGATCAGGGAATTTCCATACAGTTCAATCTTGGTGCTGCCACTACCAATTGCTCCCCTTCTCATTTGCTTATATTTCAGATTGCACAATAGCCGCTACCTCTATTTAGCGCTTATCCTCAACTCCCCCCCCTTCACTTCTAGAAGTAACTATCCAGATTTTCAGTTCTGCAACACTGAAGTCTGACGCACAGCCAAAGCACAAAAACATAAGCATAAATTCAAGTTTGTACACCTGCACCTTTAGTATAAAGACAAAAATAGGGTTTTTTTTTAAATTGAATAGTTATTAACTCGTAAGCTTAAACTAGTGCTACTGCAGATAATCAAGTATTCACAGATACAGACAATTGTTATCTCACATAGTATCATGTCAAGCTGAATTCATATTCCAAAGGGGCTCAAATTAAAGTTGTTATTTTGAGATGTTGCTGCTTTTCTGTTCCCACCATCAGCACTCCTAAAAAACTCTCAGGAAACATAAAAATCAACCAGTGCTCATGTCCTTCATATTTAGAGTTTACATTCCAGTATGTAAAACTGTAAGCATTGTGTTTTAAGACATACCTTTCACAGGCTCTTGCAATTTTTTTTCTGAATCACTAGGGTACAGTTTCCCATTAAGTTTCTTAACTGCTGTTTCATAGTCTTCATCTTAAATACAGAAAACAAGCATTAAGTTCTTAGGCATCTTTCAAGTACAGAATAATCTGCTAATCCCTTCAACTCACCAGCCTAGCAAGCATGTATAATTTTACTGATGTTTGAAGAGTTCCACAGGTCAGCAAGTAAGTGGTATTACTTCCGATTTTACACATATGTTTCACTGTGCTATTCACATTTTTCTTGGCCTAGACTGTTACAGCTCCAGAACACATGTTTTCTTTTCATAGAACACATTTTATATCAAGTCATTTTACTAAGAAGGAAGACTGAAAATCTTTTCTATAAAAACTAGCAAGCTCAGTTATTTGTGCAAGTGGACTTCTATGTTCTGCTGAACTTCAAGAACTTCCATTAAACATATTTGCCACTAAAATACATTGGTAGTGTATTCCTATGCAATAGGATTTGATTTAAAATATGTTCAGTTTTGTTGTTGGAAATTTGATTTTAGAAGAACACTAAGGTACTAGAGTCTAGCAGACCTGAGCATGTTCCTTTAGGAGGAAGACTGTCTTGCACCTGTCTCTAAAAACAGATGAAGTAAGCTGCTTGCTCAAATGACACCAGGCTCAAATATCTGATTATGCAGCTTTACCCAAGCAATCGGATTGGTAATATAAGTGCCAACACTCATAAGACAGCAACACACACTCCCTTTAGTCATTCCTGGGACTCTGTAGTTCAAGTCTGTCTTGACCTGAGTGAACAACTTTAGCCATTAAGATGACGGGATTAATTCCCATCAGTCCAAAGAAAAATATTCAAGTATCTAATGGTTATGGTATTATTTGTACACTCAAAGATTACCTCAAATTGGAAAGATCTATGGAAGGGATTATGAAGTCCAGCTCCCCGCAGGACTAAGAGCATCATCCAGACACTCGACTTCTGACAGGCTTGGTGACATACTACTGCCTTGCAGAGCCTGTTCCACTGTTCCAGTTACTGCCCACATTCTTAATTACGCATCTTTTTCTAATGTCCAACCTAAGCTTTCTCTGGCAGTTTCACTCCATTCCCTTGTGTCCTATCACTGATCACAGGAGAGATGTGATTAGCACCTTCTCCTCTGCTGCCCACCTTGAGCAAGCTGTAGATCATGATGAGGTACTGCTTAACCTTCACTTACCCAAGATGAAACAACCCAAATGACCTCAGCTTCTCCTCTTAAGTCTGGCTCTCAAGGAAACACAAAGATAAATTTTAGCACTTCTCACCGTCATCCTCATCACTCAGATATCCAGGCTTATTCTTGTAACAGAAGAACGTTGAAGGTAGCTTGAGGAAGTCAGCGAGAGCTCTCTGTTCAGGGGTAGGTGTTAATTCATAAACTATTATAACATCATCAGATGGATGATCACTTTCTGTTGTCTTCTCAGCTTTTTGTAGAAATTAAAGCATTAAAACAGAATAATTTTGTAAGAAATGTATTTAACCTCACACAGTCATTATTACAGAATTGAATTCATTCTAAGGCAGTCAGAAATACATTTGGAGTCTAATATTTTCTGTTGATTCACAGGAAATTAAAATCAAAGTTACAGGATGCTAGGATCTCTTAAAATATAAGAGATTCTAACCTCTACTGTTCTATTGTCATTAGAAATGTAGCAGAAACAGAAGTAAACCTGCATCTTTATGTAATCAAAGGATTAATTAAGTCATCAGATGTAACTATGGAGCAAAGGTAAACAGGTGTTACCTGGAGGTAGACAGGCCAACTTCAGGCCTCACAGAATGAAAAAAGTAAAAGTTGTTTATGGCAATGAGTCCTATTGCATTGTTTAGTGAGGGGAATCAATGAGATAAAAAGTATTTATTAACAGAAGTATTGTAAAAACTTAACACTATGAAGGGCTTGTGTGCTCAACTAATCACTAGCCTTCTGAAAAGGGACTCAAGAGAAATAGTACAGCAAAAAAAGCCTCTGCTGCTTGTGGAAGCCAATACAGAACACAGGAAGCACCTGCCCTAGCATGGTCAGGAGGTTGAAAGAGGGCCAGAAGGTGAAGTCAGCTGAAGTCTGCAGTGACTATAACCTCTGGCTTATTTTAAGACCCCAGCCCACAAAAGCTCTCTACTCTCTTGAGTATGCATAGCAGAAAGTAGGTACATTGCCACTATAATTAGATTGAAGAAATTACTTATCCAACCAGTTTTAGGACCACAATTGTAATCACCAACAGAAACTTGATAAACAATGTCTACATGAATTATGTTAATCAGGATTGTACAAACAAGTGACTGCTTTCATGAGTCCTGCAGCTAACTATGTGGATTAGCTCACAGCTTTGAACAAACCTGCAGTAAAGAAACACTCTCAGCTCTGTTGACACACTGGTTAAAGAGCCCAGATTTTGGGCTAACTGTGATGTCCTTAACTTGGTCCCCACAGCAGCAAGTGTCTTTGCTATGAGGGAGTGTCTGGCTTAGACCTTTTGTTCCCTTCAGAAGGGACTTACAACTTTTTTCCTTCCCTGGGGAGGTGGTCATGATAGTAGGGGTAAGCCTTTCTGACCAGAGACAGTTCTGGTGTAGCTGGACTGTCACCCACATCCTCTATTGGCCTGACATCTACACATTCAGAGCCTTATACCAGTTTGTATAGGAGTAAACTCAGAACTGCACAGGATTTCCCCACTGCCCTAAGCACAGATATGCCTCCCTTCACTCCTTACATTTAAGCTGCTGATTTCAGCCCGGCAGGGGGAAGAAATAGGGTCCCTCTTGCAAGTTTTCTGGTGGGTGCTCCTGGTTCAGTCTTAGGGAGAACAGAACTTAGCTCCACCAGCCTGTCTTGCTTAATCTCCCTTACACTCCTTAACCTTTCAACTTCCTCTCATGGCTCTGCCGCTAGACTGAAGAGATTGTCCAACTGGTCACACCACTCACAGCTGTTCTCACAGCCATTATCCAGTTACCATTGCAAGGCTTCAGCACTCCCTGCAGCCTGAGAAGTGGATGGCTACACAATTTTGTGGGAGCTGTCTGGGGAGCACAGAGAACAGTATTCTGCTGAGTAGAGACTACAACTAAGCAACTTCTGAGAGGGTGATGACCACCAGTTGAGCAGATAGGTGCCCTTCCAAACAAATGGCTGTACATGACCTAACTACTAGGACCTGTTTCCTCACTCCACCCACTAGCACTCCCCAGGCTGCCTTTTATAGGAATGATTGTGGCCACAGGTGCCTCAGCAAGGGCCACTCATTGTAAGCCACTCAAGAGCTGCTGGCTCCTTGTGGGTCTCTCTGCAACCACAGCATTTCCCCACCAAGGGAAAAGCCTTTGAAAATGGCCACTGGTATTTGAATCTCCTACCACTGCTCTGGTAATGCTCTGGTCTCCCACTACAATCTTTTCCAGTAGATTAAGAGCAATATGAACCATGGTATATAGTAAAAGCAAAATTCAAAGTACTAGTTCAAATTTAAAGACTTTTAAGTACTTCCCTTTCAAACCTTTGCTCTAATTGATTCTCCCTTTGAATAAGAGTTAACAGTTTCAGGTATTTGTATACCAGAGTGTCACTCAAAGCCATTACAAGCACACGGAGTCCCACAGAATAATCCTTTTTGCTCCCTTTTGTTAGATCCCAATAGCTCTTCTGAACCTAATTAAATGTAGGATAAAACTCCTGAACAGCATGTTTCTAAATTCTTCCCATGACAGCTGGCTACAGATGTTTTCAGGTATTTTCTCAGAATCATATGCAAGAAACTCACTAAGTCTAACCAATTAACGGATTAGGAGTATTATCTAGTACCATGTTATGAGATAGGCAGGTATGTTGTGTACTAACACATGGTTTAATCTCTCAAGTTAGCTAAACAATTGTCCCAATCAGGCTGACCAAATTTGCATCATGTTCACCACAGAGGTTTGTTTAGCTGTGGACTATTTAGTTACAATTGTTATCAACTGCAAACCCCCACTTTCCTTAGGCTTACAGAATTTTCAAAAATGTATCTTCAACTAAAGAGTCTTCTGGAATCAATCAGGTAGATGTTAAAAGTGTGAGCTTCCTTAATCTGAGCATTATGAAGCTAGCTAGAAAACCCTGGTAGGAGGGTCCATCATATTCAATGAAGAGCATTCCCATGCAGTCTTTTTCAGTAGTAATTGCACAGCACGGCTAAACAAGAGAAACAGGTTTAACAGACATGTCAGATTAAGCCATGAAGTTTTCCAGTAAGCTATCAAACACTGGATTAAGATGTTCTAAGCATTTTCAAAGTGACCAAAGGGTTCAACAACTAAGATTAAGGTTGCATCATGCATTTACCACCTGCAGAATAATGGATAAGGTGTTCACTGGTGCAGTTAAGGAAGTGTCTACTCAAGCTCCCCACAAGAAAGCTAACTTTCATTATTAAAAATTTGTATGTTCAAGTTATACAGTAAGTAGTAGCTAAGAAGCTGGCATTTGTCATTTGTTTTTAGAAATGCAGTAGTTAACATCCTGTTCAGGCCTTTTATTGGATAGCCCATCTTACGATCTTATTTTACTGAAGATCTTAGACACCAAGAGGTGTATTATCTAAAAATAGTAATTTTCTTTACAAAAGTAGAATTTTACAGATCCAGTGTGCACGTTCACTAAAACTGTGCCAAAAGGCAAGGCAGATACCCTAGGAAAATAAGGCAGACAGAAGCCAAAAGCTTAAACTAGGCCCATCAATTGTGCTAGCACATATTAACATTCTAAGGGCTACAGACACTGTCTAATAGACAAACAGTTTTAAGTACTGCTTTTCAGCATGCATGTTAATTATAAGGATTACTGAGCCAATTACTGTGCCACAGTTGGGTTACTGCCCATGCCTGCTGAAATGGTTTTAATCACACATTCAGTGCAGTAGGTAAATACCTTTACTATCAGGTTGCGAGACAGAGGTGCTTGTCCAAAAGGCCATTGGATTAGATTTAAAAAGGCTAAAATTAAATCCTAAAAAAAAAATAAATTGTTTGTATATAGAAGTGTTCACCTGGAATTTTAAAAAGGTAAACCACATTTATCTATGTTCTGGAAGCACTGTGTAATTCCTACTGTGAAGTAAGATTATCACCTGTTAATTCTACATATGCTTATCCAACCCATGTGAACAGACTGCAGCCATCATCTTCTACCATGTATGTTTATTATATTTTAGCTAATAAACAAACAGTATGCCTTAATAATTGTGAGACCAGTATGCAATGTAATCTGATTATATATAGACCTTGCACTGATGGGAAGCAGCACATGAAACCTTCAGAGCTCACATGCACTGTTTTCTTGCTAAGGGAAAAGGCTCATTATGTCTTAGGGTTATTTAAGCAACACATCTGAAACTGCTATTTAAGCTATAAATCTCAAACTGTAGAGGATGATAATTAACACTAAACAAATGTACAGATTATTTTTTAGAACACCTATCTGCTTTATCATGAGGATAATTCAAATTTTAGCTGAAACATACATTTGTGGTTCTCACACTTAGAAGCAAAAGCCTGGGTAAATGTACCACCAGTCCAAGCACCTACTTAGATATCACAATCGCTCCTTCTTTGTGCCTGAGGTTCAGGCACAGCCTTTCACAGAAGTACAGCTACCTGAAATCTCTTTTCTTACTAACCAACCCCACACACATTTTTACAAGAAATTAGATTTAAATGGCTTCACTCCTTCAGCAGAAACCTGAGAACCTGTGAAGATACAGGTACCTGCATTAGACCTAAAAAACACTATGTTATTAATCAAAATAAGGAGCAATGAATAGCAGACATGAGTGCTTAATAGGTTACATAGTTGAGTAAGTCAATAGTTCAGCTGACACTCACCTTCTTCCAGAATCCTGAATGAGAAACTGGAGGGTCCATCTTGTGTTGAAGCAGGGAGGTTTTCTACTTTGCTGTGTGAAGGCTTCTGAGGAGCACTAGAGCTTTTTGGTGTTTCAGTGGCATCCTGTTCCTTCTGCAGCGTGCTCTGAGATGCTGGAGCAGGTTCTTCACTTTTTTTTGGAGGATTAAAGCTGAAGCCAAAGAGGGAACCAGTAGCTGAAGTATTTCCAAATGTGAACATCTTTGACTTTTCATTACTGAAAATATTCTTGACAGATTCTGATCCAAATACAAACTTTGGAGGAGAAACCACTGTTTTTGCTGGTGTTTCAGAGGCGTTTGACACCTCTGCAACCTCTACAGTTACATCAGAAGTGTCATCACTATGATTGAGGTCAGTTCTTTCTCTGGTAGTTTCTTCTAGTACAGCTACAGCATTTTTACCACACGGAGATTCCTTTGGTGTATTGGCACGAGAAGAAAGAGGTGTTATCAGTGTCTCTCTCTCTTGGGCATGCTTTGCTTCATCAAAAATTTGCTTAAATGAGTCTGCTACATCTTGCAACTTGAATCGCACAGCCAGAAGTTCTACTTTCCTTTCTCCATCTGCAAAGTCACATGCAGTCCATACCCATGCTCTATCAGAACCTTTCATCTGCTGCATATTCATATCTGGCGTTATTCTGTGATTGGCACAGAGCTTTAGTACCTGGTCCCTCCTCATTACTATGCGCACCTGTTTGTTGTCATAGTTCTGCAGTATTTTGATATCCCCAATACCTCTCTCTTTCCACTGATTAGCATCTTTGTCATATCTGTAGAGCTTAGCTCTGTGACTGAAGACAACTTGCTCATTTTCCTCACCACTGGTCACTTCCACAAGATCAGGCAGAGGCACCACAGGTTCAAAGTACTGCCCATCTTTCTCCTCTTCTTGAGTAACATCAGAATCTTCATCTGTGCCTACTGATGTTCTACTCTGATTCTGTTTGGCAGGTGATTTGGATGGGCTCAAAGCGGATTTAAAGCTGAAACTAAAACCAGTGGTAGACTCTCCAAATCTGAACAAGTTTTTCCTTACAGGGCTACTTGCAAGAGGTGATGCATATACAGAACTACTTACACTGTCATCCAATGCTTCTTCACGCAAGTCATAGTTATCCCATTCTAAAGTAGGCCCAGTACTTTCAGCATGCGGCTTTATAACCAGATCAGAATTACTGTTGACAGAAACAGAGTTTGTGTTTTCCTCTTCCGACAGTTTAGTTTTGTCATCTGTCAGAAATGTTTTAAGATCTTTTAAGCCACACTTCATTTCTTCTGCTTTCTGTATAAGTTGAGCTGTCCTGCCTGTATCGACTAGTTTATGGGGTGTCTGCAATGGTATATCTAATAGTAGCCTCTGGCATTCTTCAAACTTCTGTTTGAACTCCTGAGCCTGCTCTGGTGTCTTGAATTTTGCTGCCAGCTGTTCCAACTTTGCATCACCATCAGAGAAGTCACTTGCCATCCACATCCATGCTTTGTCTGAACCAGACAGTTGTTTCAAGTTCATTGTTGTTGTTATCCAGTGATTTGCACACACCTTCAGTACCTGCTCACGCCGCATTAATATTCTTACTTTGCCATTAACTTCATTTTTAAGAATCTTCAGGTTGCCCACCCCACGTTCCTTCCACTGGCTTGTTTCCGGATCAAATCTAAACAGCTTCACTCTTTGGGAGTATAGCGCTTTCTCATCTTCCTCTCCTGTGAAAGGTTCTACTTTTTCAGGCATCTGAACTATAGGTTCAAAATGGATATCATCACTGTCCTCTGTCTTATACACATCATCATCCTTCTCACTAAGGTCAGATGTGTTTGCTTTCTGATCTGTTTTAGAATCCTGTGAAGAAAACAGCTTTTCACCTGCACCCGAAAAGCCTTTGAAGTTAGGGTCTTTTTTGCCAAACTGAAATCCTTCCCCAGGTGTACTTTTTGCAAGCTCAGCAAAAGTGGAAATACTGCTATTCTGCCCAAAAACAAAGTCACCTTTCTCCTTGCTTGCTGTTTCTTGAATTGAAAATGCAATTCTATTGTCTGTTGGCAGTTCCTTTTTGTCTTTTTCATCAGTGCTTTTGAAGAAGCCAGCTGTATACTCTTTGGAGGGTTCATCTTTCTTGGTGGTATTTTTACCAGACTCCTGTATCCCAAATTTAAATCCACCTGCAGGCACTGGCATTGAAAAATTAAATCCTTCCTTTGCAGGCTTACCTTCAGTATCAGAGGGAATCTGAAATGCAAATGATGGTGTCTTGCCTTGCTCAGTATGACCAAACTTAAAGCCCTTCTCTAAGAACTCGCACTTCCAGCCTGTTCCTGACTGTCCTCCAGCAGATTCTGACAATTTACTTTTCAACCCAAAAGCAGAAGTTGATGAAGCATCACTAGCAGGCTTACTAGATGGATTTGGTGTTTGGCAGGCTGTGCAGGCTGCTGAAGAACCTTCATTCCTCACAAGACAGGTAGTACAATCCCACTGTCCTTCCTTTTTAACAAAAAGGCCTGCAAATCCATTTTTCTGTGGTTTACTTGCATCAGCAATGGAACCAAACCTGAGAGCGGGGGATGCCTGAGCAGTAGGTACGGACACATTTGGTTGATTCTGAGATTTAGGATTCTGACAAGAATGACATTTTGCATCTTTTGCTTCATTTTGGACTAGGCATGCAGAGCAGTCCCACTGACTTTTTTTAGAAGCAGTTCCCAAGTCATTTTGTGCCTTTGGAGTAGCTGCTTGGCTAGATTTGGAGGAAAGCTGTTGGCTAGATACCGCTGTGTTAGTTTTGTTTGGATTCTGGCAGGCAATACACTTAGAGGCAGTAGGCTCATTTCTTACGAAACATTCAGTGCAGTCCCACTGACCTTCCTTTTTGGCAAAAGCAGCCCGAAATTTGTCCTGTGCAGAGGTTTGCAGTTGGTTTGTAACTGGCTTGCTGCCAGAACTTGCCACAGAATCAGTCAACTGGGTGCCATGTGTTTCCCACATACCTGAATTTGGCTTTTGACATGACACACAGTTGTTTGCAGTTGCTTCATTTAGAACTAAACAGACTTTACACTCCCACTGATCTTTCTTCAAAAGATTCTGCCCAGGTCCTCCAGAAGATGGCGTTTTCAGGGCTTCCTTTCCAAATGAAAAAGTGGCAGAGCCAGATGCAGTTGATGAGGCTGTAAGACTGCCTTTGCTCTCGGATTCACTGCCGGTTCCATCTTTTGTGAACTGAAAGCCAAAGTTCACGGTTCCAGAAACGGATTTGCTAGACTCCTCGATGCACTGATTTGTTGTTTCTCTGACAGTCCCAGTACTCTGAGTCATGGATGTGCCCACATTTGACCCCAGATTTTTTAAAATATTCTGTGCCTCTTCAAACTTACTTTTGAAAAGCACTGCTTCCTCGGGTGTTTTAAATCTAATCGCAAGCTGTTCCGGTTTTGGCAACTCATCTGCATAATCTAAAGCATGCCACACAAATGACCTATCTGATCCAGCATTTGGAGCCAATTTCATATCAGTATTTATGTAATGATTTGCGCAGATCTTCAGCACTTGGTCCCGTCTCATTAAGAGACGAAATTTACCTGATACTTTATGTTTCAGTATTTTGACATTTCCAATACCCCTTTCTTTCCATTCTTTAGATTCTGCATCAAAACGGAATAGCTTGGCTCTGTTACAGAAGAACTCTTCTTCATCTTCCTCACCTGTCTTTACCTCAATCTTGTCAGGGAGTGGCACCACAGGATCAAAATGAGGACCATCATCATCCTCATCTCCACCATTGGTACTTCCACCCTCTGTTTCATGACTTCTATTGGCCAAATCAGAACTTGAAGTCATAAATACAGGCTTGCTTGGTTCTTGGACACCAAACACATCACTCTTCTCAAAGCCCAAGTTTTTGGAAGCATTTTGTCCCACGCTTTCTTTAAAAGAAATGCCTGAAACATGTTTATTGCCAAAATTGAAGAGATTCTTTTGACTGTTTGTGTGATCATTCACTGGCTTTTGGTCTGTGTATCTGTCATCCTGTGCACGTTTATCAGATGTCAAAAGGCCCAAGAGACTTTCACTGCTATTAAAAGGTGCATTAACAGGCTGTGATGCAGCTTGAAGAGATGAGAAACTAAAGTCTCCATCATTAGACTTGAAGTTAGTGTTGAATTTAAAAGTTGTCGGCTGACTTGATGGTGCTGGAATTGGCAAAGTTGGTTTTGACCCTTCTACTGTTCCTGGCTGTCCAAACTTAGCTTTCGGAAATTCTATCACTTTTGGCTCAGCAGGCTTTAAAGTTGATGGTGCAACTGAAGGCTTTGTGAAATAGCCTGGTTCAGGTAACGGTGGATTGGTGCTTGCCTGTGGAACACTGTAATTGTAATAATCATCACCCCCACGAGGAGAAATGAGTCCAGAAGCAGAAGAATCAAAACGTAGTGGTGTGCCATACATTTCTTGGGAAAACATACAAGCTGAAGTGTTTTGTAGAGGTGGTGTGTGCATTGGTTGTTGATAAGCATATATGTGTTGCTGAGGTGTAAGTCGGTTCATGCCATAGACTGGAGCCTAAAGGAAAAGAAAATGCTTTCTTTGCTTATCATGTTGACATACAGGACAAAGTCTTGCTGTGCTGGAAACACATAATATACTCCTAGAAGCAAGCCATACTTTAATGCAAGCTTAAATCCAAACTAAAATAATTCTAACTTAGTTTAGACTGAAGTTTAAATGCTTTTCAAATGCCCTTCAAGTTTTAAGAAGTGGCAGAAGTTGAAGGATTCTGTTTTTCAGTGAAAAAACACTGAAAACACCACTCACATTTGCCATACTAGTTTGGCCTAAGAACCAATACTAAGTGCCCTCATACAGACAGTAACAGAATAACTTAGTTTTGAAGGGAAATCATCTAGTTCCAACTCCCCTGCTACAGGCAGAGACACCTCTCATCAGGCCAGGCTCCCAAAGCCCTGTCCAATCTGGCCTACGCAACCTGTAGGGAACATGTATCAACATACTCTAGACATCTGTTACTGTCTCTTCCTCCCAAACCCACATCCCAAAACCTAAGGCTAAAATACAAATTGTCAGTTTTTCCCCACCAGTCCAAGTTTACCAAATACTTCAAATAAGGAACTGCAACTACATCCATTACATACAGAATCAAGAGCAGTCATTTTTCAGTAGTTAATCAGGAACAGGTTAGATGGATAGAGCTGTTCTCACCTTTGTTGGTGTTACATTGGTTGCAGCAGTTCTGAGAAGGTACTGAGAATTATAAGCAGGTGACTGGCTGTAGAAAACAGAAGGGCCAGTAGTAGCAACTGAAAAGAAACAACAAGAGAACAGTTTACTTGATTTTTGTTTTTATTAATGGACCTTCCCCAGAAATCAGTTTTTAAATCTTAAATCATTATAACATTTCTACATTATTTTCAGAAGTCTTGGTTCATCTAGGCACTTCAGTAAAAATTCAGCAGCAACTTACCTGTTAATGGAGCTTCGTGCAGATTTTGCGCTCTCTGATAACCCTCCGTCATTGCATCTGTTCCATAACTCTCTGCAGGCCACCGATGAGATGATGCGTTTGAGTTGGAATTATTAAGTTTCATTTCTTGCATTTCATTCTGTCAAAACAGTGTGCCAACAAGAAGTGTAAGTACATAATTCATAGGTGTATATATAGAAGAAAACATAAGGAGTGATCCCTGCCACTGTGCCATTGAAATGCATGCCCAAGTTAAAAAAAACCCACCTCCATAAATATAAATTAATTTGGGTACCAGTCAGAATCATCCAAGATCTGCCTATTCAGTACAAAGCACTAAGATCGTGCTCTAAAGCCAGAAGCACAACAAAATCCAGAGCCAAGTTGTTAAGGACCAAGCTGAAAAATGACAGAACTTTCTGCACATAGTCCCTTAGATGGGCTGCCATTGCAAATCCCAAATATGAGTTTTTAAGGAAAAAAAGACATACTCTTGCACTTAATTTCACTGATTGAAGTAGCAGTCTAGGAATGCTGAATTAGCCCATGTTATTATCATTAAATACTTGTAATAACTAAACTGAAAGGCCAACTGTTCTTCACTGTATGGAGTGACAAAATTGTTTACCTTTAAAGCTTCCACTTGTTGACAGATCATCTGAAGAATAGACCTCTGATCTTCTGCCCACTGAGGAGTTTTAGGAGAAAACTAAGGAGAAAAAAAAAAACAACTTCTTTAAATCTCGTCAATTTTTCTTCAAGTAAGAATTCCCCAAAATAATAAGATGGCTAATATACCTTGTAGCTCTTATTTGGTGAAACAGAGAATTTAGTTGGTGATGGAGTGGAATGTCTCATATCCAAAACACCAGCTCGTGACAGGCCATTTCTGAAGGCAGGACTTCCCTCTTCATCATTCTCACCAAGTTCCTGGATCACTGTATCTAACACTTCTCTCACAGTTTCAATGGACACTGGCAGCTAGAAAGTCATTTGAAACATGAATCACAACTGCAACTATCCCTCAGAGAAAGACAGACAACACTTAGAACTCTGACTGAATGATTCACAAGTTTTTCATTACAATATTACAGTGTTTTCAGCAAAGTTACAGAAGTTACCCAGAGCTTATCAACCTGCTGGCAGTAAACAGGTTATTTGTCTTGAACAATGAAAGTAGCTGAAACTTGCCTTAATGCAAAGTCAGACCTAGAAAGGCCAACAAAAATGCAACCAGTTTCATTTTGAAATAGTAACCAAAACCACAGCATTTCTTAAATTGTGGTTTTAAAGCAAGGATTACTTACTTTCTCAGTTACTGACATATCTGAGGAACTCTCCTCAATTATCTTCATTAGATAGTGCTTGCTTTTAAGAAGACAGGTTTTGCGTTCCTCTTGTTCTTCTGGCATGGCATCAGTATCAGTATCTTCTGCCTTTCTTTGAAAGATCTAAACAACATTTGAACTAATTAGAATCACTCTAAAGGCAACTGAATAAAACAAAGCATTTTGAGGTACAGTAATTCATAAACTTACCATAGCAAGATGCCAGTATGAAACCACATTCTTAATAGATTCAAATGCCAAAAGAGCATCATCAATTTTTCCATCAACTGCATCCAACATAGCAAATGCTATATGTGCCTCCTCTTCATACGCTGAAACCTGAAAGACCTACAAGGAAAACAAAAGACAAATCATAGCTAAGAACAGGATGACACAACTGGTTAACATTCAAAGACCACTTCTTTGAAGCACAACACAAGTGCATCCCGACAGGAAAGAAGTCAAGGAAGGAAGCCATAATACCTGCATGATTAAGCAGGTAGCTGCTGGGCAAACTGAAGAGAAAGAGGAAAGTCTATAGGTTATGGAATGAGGGAGATGGATATGTGGGGTGATTATAAGGCTCTGGTGAGAGAGCGTAGGGATGCAACTAGGGAAGCTAAGGCCCCCTCCAAATTAAACCTTGCAAGGGAGATCAAGGCTAACAAAAAGGGCTTATTCAAATAACTACAGGTAAAACTAAACCAAGAGGCAATGTAGGTCCCCTGCTGAATGAGCTGGGTGCCCTGAAGACAGAAGATACAGAGAAAGTTCAGATACTGAACACTCTCCTTGCCTTTGTCTATACTTCTGGGAGATGTCCTGATATCAAACCCCACACTGCTGAGGCTCCAGAGGAAGTCAAGGCAAAAGAGGAGCCTGCCTTGGTTGATGAGGACTGGGTTAGGGAAGT
>VZRI01003162.1:131063-143664 GCA_013397515.1 Upupa epops
TGATGAAGGAAGCAGAACACCTCCCTTAAGAGGAAAGGCTGAGGGAGCTAGGTCTCTTGAGCTTGGAGAACAGGAAGGTTACAGGTGAACTCATTCTTGTATCTACATATGTGAGGGGTGGGTGTCAAGAGGATGGAGCCAGACTCTTCTCAAGGTCATCTGGTAACAGGACAAGGTACAATGCGTACAAGCTGGAACAGAGCAGGTTCCATATAAATATCAGATGGACCTTCTTCCCAGTGAGGGTAACTGAGCATTGGAACAGGCTGCCCAGGGCAGCTGTGGAGTCTCCTTCTCTGGAGACATTCAAGAACCACCTGGATCTGTTCCTGTGTGACTTTGTCTAGGTGATCCTGCTGTGGCAGGGGGATTGGATTAGATTATCTTTCAAGATCCCTCCCAATCCCTAATGATTCTATGATTCCTGCAATACAAGGAAAATGCTTTTTAAAGGGAATTTTTACTAAGGGTTGTCAGTGCTCTCCAATCACATGTACACTATCAGCCACTGCTAACACCAAATCTCATCATTAACAGTTTTACAGTAACAGTGACGGGAGTTGTACAAAAGGAAAATTCAAGAACTACGTAATTTTCTGATATAGACTCCCCTCTTACTTCAACCTTAACTTAGCCCATACCTGAATATCTATGCTATGGAAGTGTTTGAAGAGTGGATCTGTAGGTTCAGGAATACTCCTCCTCTTTTTAATAGTCTCCAACATAGGCAAGACTTTCTTCCAGTAGTAGACACTACGTCCAATGTATTCTTTCTGGTCATAGAATGAGTTACGGCTAACACCCTGGTGAAGAAAAGGGACCAGAAACACTATTTCAACAAATTCACATCAACATGCTATTTATACATGACTTATGTAAAATACAAAGACATCTATATTCTTTTTGTATGTTATATACAATATGTATCAATATTTCATATAGTGCAATTCATACATGTCTTGTATGAATTTTTTTTTGAGAGTTCCAAATGTGTTTCTCTGATACTTGAGATAAAATAAACCTTGGGGAGGGGAGGTCTAATCTCAAAAACTATGTGATGTAGAAAATTATGTTTCTGTTTCAGAGTACTTTGTAGAGTGACTTAAGCATAACAACCTGACCAACAAACAGCAGTTCTTCATAATACATGTTATGGGTTTGGTGTAACCCCATTTGTCTATAGCACACAGTTACACCTCTCTCAGCCACTTAAGGCTGCAGAGGACAGGTGGGGCTGGCTGAGGGGGGAGCATCTCACGCACAGTAGCTGCTGCTGTGAAGAGAGAGCAGCTAGCTCAAGAACAGAATAATGAGGGCTTTTCTGGGGAGCTTGAGGGGGGCAAGGATGTATGTATTTCTAAAAGAATAAAATGGAAACAGTGAAAGGAGTTTCAAGTGGTATCTACCATGTGTAGCACTACTTATGTTCTGACATTTTAAGAAAAATATACTGCACCTAAAACCTCTCCAGTTATCAAATTTTGGCTTTCATGTGATAAACAGCAGTTACTTTTGGACTCTTTAGATGCCTTCCAAACAATTTTTTCCCTTTTAAACAATCACAGTACAAGTAATTAGCATTTGTTTAGTAATGGTTAAATGTTGTTATCGCTTTGAATTTCAGTTTGTATCTGCACACCCTGAAGATAAAAACAGGCATCACCCATCAATTCATACACAGCTAGATCTAGCGACTGCTCCAAGACCTCAGCAAATCCCTTACCAAGAAATGGTAACAGATCTGCTGAGGTATTAGTACTCTGTAATTCATGTAATGAGCTTATAGAAAGCTCCAGTAACATTGGGTTTACTACTTTCTCACGTTAGCCCAGTAAAACAAGTGAAAACTACCTGTGTGCTAGATCTTACTTAATGTGCTTAAAAACACAGAGCTCCTGCAGCACTGCTTAGCCATAAACATAAATTTAACTCAACAATCAGAGTGTAATTGGGATACATACGGCTTTCTGTTCTAGTGTTGCCAGCGCTGCCGTGAAAGGGGGAAGCAGATGAATTGTACATACCAAAGGATTTAAGGTAGGAAGTAGCATGCTGGCTCGTTGGGGGAGGGAGGGGGGACGGGAGTGGGGGATGCAGACTGAGCAGGGGAACAGTTTGAATGCATTTGCCAGTTTTCAGAGGGTGAATTACAACATTGGCTTCTTTCATTTTCTTCTTATTTTCTTTTTCTTTTACTTACGTCTTAATCAAGTGTTCGTATTTTAGCTCCAGTTTCCATAACTGTGATTATTTTCTTCCTTCAGGGGTTGGAAGTTATGACTCTATTTTCTATATAGTTAGGCAAAATATTTTTTCCTGGCCATCCTAGTGCTGAACCATAACATGTATTCTCATCCCATTTCTCACCCCACCCTCCTCAGGCTGTTTCTCTTTTGTTTTCTAAATCATAAAACCTTCTCAGCTTCTACACATTTTAAAATCATCTCAGTTTGCTTACTGTTTTTTGCAGGCTCTTTGCCCAGTGTATAATTAAGGCAGGTTGAAGGCCATGCTTCTCCAGTGTTCGCAGAGTACTTATCCCATGTTGTACGACGAGTCTCAGTTTTGCAGCTGTCCCTGGTCTGAGTATCAGAAGAAATATTCCTTGATTACCATTCTCTATTTCTTATCTGTTCACATGTCATTTGCTTGATGAGTATAACTCAGTTACTTTAAAAATGGATAGCTATAAATTGTCATTTTAACAGTTAAACATTTCCAAAATGAAAGCCTTACGTTGTTTTCCTGTGAACAAGAGTACGAACAGCATCCCACCAGGACCTTTGTTTTTCAGTATAGAGCTGTTTGCACACTGGCAATGGCAAGAATTGAGGCTGATGTACACTGTAGTAAGAATTAAACTTCTCTTGCAACTGTAAGTTGCTAGTGAAAACCACCCCAAGCAGGAATACCTGTTTTGTAAAAATAAATACATTAATTAAATACCCAAAAACCTTAAATTGTGTAGTACATTTAAGAACTTGGGAGGTTTACTTACTTCAAGGTCCAGCAAGCATATGGATTCAGGGGCATCTGTCTCAAGTCTTGATGTTTCTTGTGGCAGGTGAAAAAGCTGTTTTAACCAAGTGCGCACTGGGGGCAAGACTGACAAAGAGCTCCACTGCAAGCCAAGCCACACAAGGTGCTGGAGACTACCACTATGCATACGGACAGCCCCTATGCAAAAACAAAGTCAGATGCAGACATCAAACTCCCGCACATCAGTAACACCTCTGAACAAAGCTGGGTTTCACATTTCACTATCAGAGCAGACAAAGACACTGCACAGACCAATGAGCATCACAGTTCCAGCTTCCACTTAGAAAAGACTGCAAACTTCAAATTGGCCAAACATATCACATACACAGTTCATCGCAGTCCTCAAGCCACCAATCCCTTAAGCGTCTCATAGGGTGACTCTCAGATGGCCTTTCACATTCTCACTTGTATTCAGTCCAATTCCTGATTACTTTTAGCAAATGTTATCTACTTCCTCAAAATTTGTATGGAATTATTCAAGCAGCACTTCTTTCATTTGCAATAGAGTCTTTAAGTATTTCCCTAGAAAATTAGGGCATCTTTGGGCAGCTGTTCCCTGTACTTATTTTTTGTTGCACTATGAAGTTTTTTGTTCAAGAGATTCTAGAACTTGATAAAGTAACACATCTTACCAATATCATACTTATTAAGCTCCACTTGCACTGGTGCTTGTGCACTGATATTTCCAATATCATCTGTGCCAATAAAAGACCTCTCTTTAGAAGCTCCACACTCAAACAGGATATCAAACAATGTAGATGAGCTGCTCTTGTTTGCAAATGATTCCACAATCTCCTTAAAGAAGTCTTGCTTGCCGTGGCTTAAATTCAGCAGCATATGACCTAAGAAAGAAAAATATTACTTTGCATAAATAAAGCAGTAAAACTAAGGAAGGTAATATTTGATACATTGGCTACCAAAGGCTGGGTGCAAATCAGGATTTCCTCCTATGAAGCCCACAGGGTATTATGTCATCTCTCCCCATAATTCAGTCAGTGTTTCAGCACACAGGCTTTCCAAGCTTTTAGTGACAACAAACCCAAGGCATCTGGAAAGCCAGTTATTTGGGAAAACAAAACTGTCATCTTATTACTATTCTAGGAGCATTGCAACTGTCCTTAAAATAAGTAGCTGTAACACAAGTCAAAGTTTGTCTTATCAAAATCCATTTTCAAATAACTGAACCTCTAATGCGTTTATTTGTTTTCATCTAGACCCTGCAAGAATCTAGACTGAAAAAAATTGTCTATACTCAGCAGTGAAAAAAGAAAAGCTGATGAGCAAGAGGATGGTAAAGACAGGGAAACTAATACTTTTATTCCTCTTGGGTTAACAATACTTGCAAAGTAGGATCAGCAAGCAGAAACCACTTCCAGTAGATTAAGAGACCACAGAAGTTCCAGTCTACTGTAGTATTTTGGAAATGTAGGAGTGAGGGTAAAAAAGAAAATCCCACACATAAATAAAACACTCTATGGACATGCTGAAGAGGGCAAACCAAATTCTTTAGGTGCCAGGATCAAACTACTGTTTTGATTTACATATCTAGTTAAGGACCTAGGTTTTATTGCAAACTAAAGTGTTAACATTCTGTTTCAAGAAAACAAGCATGCTCTTTAATAAACCACACAGCCTCTAAAGTAACTAAAATGGAACTATGCAGCTATTTTTATTACCAGACTGGCTTTTTCGATCACAGGCCAGTATTTCCAGCATGTCTTGTCCAGTTTGATCCCCTTTTATTAGTTTTGACTTTGGTTTGGGAATCTAGTGAAGTAAGGAGAAAATGGTTACAGCCTTTTCACAATAAGATCAAATTATTTAAATTAGCCATAAGAACTAGAAAACAATTCTTTTTAACATTAGAAAAATAGAGAAGACCCATGTAATTCATTTACATGAGTCTTCTCTATTTTTTTTTCATTTACATACAGGGTCACATATTCTGTGGAGCCAGGGAAACGGGTACAGCAAGGAACTCATCCAAAACACAAAGACTTAGGTAGGCAATTATAGCTACTGCAAGTAATGTTAATTGCGCACACAGATAAACTCACTAGTCTTTAAGAATCATGTTACTCTGACAAAGGAAACAGCTGACCTCTGTCACCTTTCAAAGAATTGTGAAGAAACAGGGTTTGGCAAGTGAGGAGGTCTTTCCATAATGTGAAAAATAAATTTATATCAATAAGACACACCAACTCTAACTCATCACTCAGGAATACACGAATTCTACACACGTACAGAACGAACACTTAAAGAACTGCATCTATTACAGGCAAAACCTCAAAACATGCTTACCTGGAAACTTATCAGGTAACATAATGCTGCTAGTTCACACACAACTCTCCACTGTGCTTCATTGTGTTGGGCCATTTTCAGTAGCAACGTTCCAGCATGTAGATAGAGCTGTCCTTTCATCTCCACAAAGGTATGAGACAGCTCATCAGACCCATTCACATACGGTTTCACTGACTGAAGCACACGATCAAAACTAAAATGCAGAAAAGAGTCATTCTAAACATAGAACATAGACCTCATAAAAGCTAAGGTTTTGGTTGATGATTCTTAACTACAGATCAAGTAACTTAATGAGTCAGTCTATGGTTAATTCTGCCTTGGTGGCTTAAACCTGAGTTGCACTACAAAGTACAATGTTCTCAAACTCCCAAAAGCTTGCAACTTAGTTTACTGACATAAAACACATTAAACATTACACCTACATATCTACAGTCCTTTTCAGCCCATCTCTGCACAGTTGCTTTCAAAACTCATCTCCCAAACCATGTGGATAAACTTGTTCACTACTATAGCAGGAGGCACTAGTCACCCTGCTCTTTTGTTCCTTTCATTTATCATAAAGGCCCAAAATACAGCTAGACAGGCTCTTGAAAACCAGAAGGTACTGTAGAAATCTGAGTAGTTGAAGGCAAGTATACAAACACCACTGAGGAAAGCCTTTCTCAAAAATTAAAGGATTTTTGCAATGACCTGACAAAATTTTAATAGCTGTAAGCATTGCCATGATATGGAAGTGCTTCAAATGTAATCAGCTTCAAAGGCTCTAATGGCAGCAGCAAACTCAGAATGTTTTTGTCGGTGTTAGAGGAGAAAAAGAAAATATAACATACTTTGGTATGAAGTATTCCCCACCCAGTCCGTATAGCTCCAAATACTTATTGAAGATTAACAGATTCAAGAATACTGTTTTATAAAAGACAATGTAACAGTCATTGCGTAACTGAAGAACAAGTTGTGTACATGTCAAGCTTAGGGACACAGTTCAGCAGCGGGTTAGTGTACTTAACGGTTAGATCTGATCTTGAAGGTCTCTTCCAACCTAAATGATTGTGATTGCAACAAGAAGTAAATTTAAAAAAACCTAACAGTGTGAAAGGGAAAATAATGTAAAGAAATAATATGGATCTTAATATATTGACTACAAACATTGTTCTGTACTAGTCTAGGTATGCCACAGACTAAATGCCATCAAATTATCTGGTTTAGCTGGCCTTGTAACATCACCAGATTACCATGAAGGAGTGTTCTTAGTGCCAAATGGCTTCTTCCCTCACAATTATACTACATGCCTAAAGTTCTTAGTTATTCCAGAATGCACTGTTTTGATTTAGAACAAAATGACCAGGACAAAGCTGATTCACACAGGGTAGTTCTGGATGTTGGGTTTTTGTTTGCGGGTTTTTTTTTGGGTGATGGGTTTTTTTAATTTTCTTCAAAACATGGATTAGTCAACTGTTGAAATATAGAACAACATTCTCTGGCTGAAGAGAAAGGTATGAAGTTAATTGACCCACGATACCAGTCTTTTCAATACTGTTGTGTGCTGACTATTCAAATTGCAGCTTGCAACTCTTGTCAAAATACAGCTTGGGGCTCAAACCCAGTAATAACCATTCTTAGTGGCTAGAACCAAGAATCTCCTCTACCATCCACAAAAAGGCAGTGAAATAGAAGCTCGGTAGCTGTTCTGAGACCCAAGAAGATAAAAAACCCCAACAATTCTTAAGAGACTTTTTTGTTTTACTACAGGACAATTAAAACAGTACCTTTCGAGTGCCTCTCTGCATTCCTGAACATCTCTAGAAGCAAGTGTCATTTTGACAAAGCTGGAATAGGCCAACAGATGATCTTTCTTGATAGCTCTCCAGTTACTTTTATCAGACTCCAAGTCTTGTAAAGATTCCAGATACGCCTAAAGAAGAAAGTTCATCACAGCATAAGGAACATTCATTCTTCCACCATGACAAGGGCAGTACTTCTTCAAAATACATTAGTACCATTTAATGCATAATCCAGTTTCACAGGTGAGACCAGGGAACTATTTGCCTCAGCAATTTCATCCCTAATGAAACCGCTGTATCTAACCCAGGTTTTATGGTTAGAGACTCAATAGCTCTATAAGGCTTAATTTTAGGAACAAAATTCCAATTAAAAAAGAAAAAAAACCCCAAAAAGTTATTTTGTATTTCCACTGGTTTCCAGTAAACTTGCATTTGAATGAGTTAAACCACTTAAGAGCCAGAGTAACAACACTAAAATAAACAGACCAGTTAGATAAGGGAGACTAACACAGGATCAAAACATGACTAAACACCTCAAGTGTCTCTACAACACAGGAACACCATTCCAAGCTTGACTGCAAAGGTATTTTCTTCTCTGCCTCCTGACAATGGAGCACAGCATCTCTTAATCTATTATTTGATCGATACAGTGCAACTAGTCTGATGTTTATGTAGACATCATCTGGTCTTGCATAAAGTTCTGACTGAATCAAGTCAAAAAGCTGATTCCATCCGTCTTCACCTTTACAATCCAGTAACTGCTCCTGTTAAACATGAAAGCAACGTGTTAAAATTTCATTTCCCACAGGTCTTCTCATGAACTACAGCACCAACCAGTTTTCTTTCTTACACTACATAGACTACATAACCCTTAATAGTTTTCAAGCATTACATTAAGTTTTATTAAGTTCGATAAAGGTTGAATAAAACTTCACAGATACGGTAACTAACATAGCTTCTCAACACTTTTTAAGAGGAATAACGATGAAATATTAAAAAAGGGTATGAAAGTCTGTAGCTGTTCTAAAAGCTAAAGTATCAGACTGCAAATAAGCACCTAATAGATTTAGTATTAAAGATTCTAAAAGTATTTAGACACTTAGAAGAGTTTTGCACGAAGCAATGTGTAAAAAGCACTTTTTTAAAGCCACAGAACAGAAGTTATGTGGAATTTACCTTCAACCTGTAAACAGCAGGACTCCCAGGGAAGAGCTTAGCAGCTCTCTCAACCCAGTATTTTGCTCTTCCATCAGTAATGTTGTTATTGCATAGTAACTCTGCAATCTTCAATACAAGATCTTTCTGCGTTGGGTTCAAATCCACAGAACGCTAGTTTTCCCAGTGCATACACAGGAGAAATAAGAAATGAAACAATTTAATCTTACAACACATACAGAACAAAGGAGTTACGCCCCTACTAACAGATCCAGCTATCCATATTAGTTCAAACTGTCGACGTAGCAAATATTAATAAAAGCCCTTCCAAACGCCACTACTAGTTCACAGCACCCAGATACAACAGCTGCAATTCAGAAAAGCGTAAAATAAATAATGCAAAAGCCACGTCCTCTGCGTCTACCACCAATGACTGCAATACACAGGCAGCAGGACCGTAACAATCTGTATCTAGCCTAGCCAGATGTGGACACTTAAAAATAATAGCTGATGCACAGTTTTAAGATGCGTGACAGCACTTCATGAAATTGTGTTGGCAATCAGACTTCTGAGCACATCTGGCCCAAACAAGAACAAAGATATTTTGATTTGGAAGCTGATGTTTATGTGCTTGCCCAATCAAGCCCCTGCCACTTCCAAAACAAAACAAAAAGCAGATGAAGTCTGAGGTTTTCTATTAACAACTAGATTGCTGTCATCAGAGTCCACATTAAGAAATTCTACAAGACCCACAGACACGTGGTTCAGAAGGCAATGCATGATATGGAAATAAACTGACATGAGTTTGCAAAAAGATCAAGTCCACAACAAAAAAAAACAAAGAACCAACTTCAGTATTATGATGTTAAATACTGAAGCAAGTGATATCAAGTGAAGAAACTCATCTGCAGTGCTTCATATGCTTCTCATCAATTGTATAAACACAATTTTTCCAAGAACATGTTTTCTTCCATGGGTATGAGAATGTCCATCGTTTTAAATGCCCCTTTACAAGAGAAATAAAGCAGAACGTTAGGGTGAAGTGTAGTACTTACCTTGTAACACCCAAAAGCTTTTTCTATGTTATCCTCAGCTTCAAAAATTTGTCCAAGAAATCTGTGTGCTTTGGGATCTCTCTCCTGTACGCTGAGGTATGTAGATACATATCTATGGAAGGAAAAAAAGTCAGTTATTTGAACAGTATTTTTCAACAACACTTCATAAACCTCCCCTCTCCCAAGCTATAATGCTTACTTACTTGCCCAGCAAGTATTTCTGTTTAATAAAACAGAAGAAATGGCAAAAACAACAGAATAAAAATTCATTTCAACCAGTTAAGTTCTTCACTGCACAACTCATCTTTTATGTTGTTGACTTACACAACATTTAAATGGCACTCAGTACCCACATTTATTGCTGTGTTAAAACAACACAATATTGATCTTGGTCTCTGTGGTCTACTTCCTATTTTCTCCTATACCTTAGAAGACAGAAAAATACACATCAATGCCTGTTACCTTTTAGCAAGTTCATATTCTTTTATTTCAAAATACAGCTTTGCAAAGAGGAATCCTTTCATTGATTTCTGAAGGAGAAACAAACAAGACAAACACACATTACACTTATGGTACTTATAAAAAAAACCTCACGAAAGTGACCCTTCTTTTCAGCAATGTACAACTTCTAAATTACTGAATTTCACTATTACCAGCTCAAATACACTCCTCATATATATATGCCATCAGACACTACTGTTTAAATATACTTGAGGAAAAAGCAGTTCCTTATCCAAGTCATTTCCAGTCGAAATAATAAATGAAGACATGCACTAGTTTATTTCTGTTGTCAGCCCAAGATAACTTGAACACACTTGCAAAATGAAACACCTCCAAGGGTATTTTTGGGGGAACAGGACAAAGCAGCACTTCTGCAAGAACAGAAGCACGGATAAGAGGTAGTGAAACCCTCAAGGCAGAAGTAAAGCCTGAGCTTCCAGTAACAGCACAAAAGTAGATTTTGCTTATGAACCATAAAATAGTGTAACATCTTACAGCTACGATTCCAAACAAGAGTGACAACTTTGAATGCACTTGAATTACTCACTATTCCTGCAAAGTTCTAAAAAGCACTTTAGAATAAAATCAAACCTTGTAAGAGACTTCAAAAATATAGACTGAAAAGCTCAAGTATGTTGTAGAAAGGAAACACTGCAGTATATCAAGAGTGGAGTAACACCTGACATCTCCTCTTAAACATGGACAAAAAGAAACCTCAAAATAAATCCCTTGTAGCCTTATAAGCCCTCATCCAAAATCGACACACGAAAACCAGTAAATTATTTCTACCGCTGACTGTGCTACACAATTATCTGTAATCGTTACTTTAAAAACAAACAAATCACTAAATAGGCGCCAGCTACCCTTAAGCACAACAGAAGAGGGAGTTTTTTGTTGTTGAGTTCAACAGGAGTATCAGAATAAAAGCTCATCTCTGATTCTGGCAATGATGTACTTGATACTGTCTGATCCAAACGATGTCCAAGTCAATTACACGGTCACAACATAATCTGGTTGGTGTTGGGAAAGGCACGAATGATTGTGCCACACTGTGTATGCACAAAACGTCATACCCTATAATGGCGAACATGAAGTTCAAACTCGGAAAACTTCGTAACTACATTCTCATAAAACTGGAGAATCAGGGAGCTGAAAGTCTTTAAAGCTGCTCTAGGCCTTACCACGTGTAAAAGGCAGAAGCAGAGCTGTGGTAAAACGCTGGTGAAGGAAAGCGACTCCAGTAAGCAAAGAGCCATGCAACCCCACAGCAGCCTCCCCTACCTCACTTGACCCAAACTCTGAGCAAATACTGACTTAGAAACACCCCCAGAAACGCTACAACACCCTTGTCCTCTTACAGCACCAGCGAATGCAAGGCCTGATCACGTCGAGCGGGAAAAGCGAGGCCTCTCGCCTGCGCGGCAAAGACGGACCCCAAGTCCGGCACTACGCGAAGGGAGAAAGGGCCCCAACCGCACGCCGCACCTGGCCGGGCCGAACCGGCGGAGAGAACCGCTTCCCCCGGACACCGGAGGGAACAGTCAAGTCACGAAGGGGTCGCCCAGCGATCCCGGCCGCCAGAAAGCACTCACCTCTCTGGGGGACGGCGCAGCGGCCTGCACGGAGGCAACATACCGCTCCACTTCGGGTTTCGTGCGCCTCATCATGGCGCTGCTGCCAGGGGCCGCACCAGGCCCGGCCTCGCTTTACCGGGAAACCGCCTCCCCTCGCGGCGGGAGCCTGGGCGCGGCGCCTCCCAACGGAAAGGCAGGAGGAAGCGGCAGTGCCACCGCGCGCATCACGCAGACGTGTGCGCAACTGCGCAGGGCACGGCCCTTCGGCGGCCGCACGAAAGCCACCCCCGCGGGGCGGGGCCTAGGCCGGGCTCAGCAAGCTGCTGGGCGCCGCTCCCGAGGAGGGAGTTAGTGCTGGAACTTGAGCGGTGCTGGGCGTCACGGGTCTTAGGCAGAAAATGCTTAGGTGAGAGGAAGGAACCAAGTGACGCTTGTTCCCATCTCAAATTATGTCTTGTAGCTCACGCAGCTATAGATGAGAATGAAACTGAATCGTTTACGTTGGAAAAGACCTTTAAAATCATGGAGTCTAACCATTAACCCAGCTCAGCCAAGCCTGCTAATTACTAAACCATGTCCCCAAGCTCCAGATCTACATAATTTGTTAACACAGCCACTGATGGCAATCCAGCCCCCTCCCTGGGCAGACTGATGACCCTTTCAATAAATGAGTTCTTCCTAAAGTCTAACCTAAACGTTCCTTGGCCATTTCCTCTTGTCCTGTCACTTGCTACTTGTGAGAAGAGGCCAACCCTCACCTCTCTACAACCTCCTTTCAGGTATTTGTAGGCAGTGATAAGATCTCTCCTCAGCCTCCTTTTGTTCAGACTAAACAGCTCCAGATTCCTCAGCTGCTCCTTAGCAGGCTTGTTCTCCAGACCCTTCAGCAAGTTTGTTGCCCTTCTTTGGGCCCTCTTCAGTACCACAATGTCTTTCTTGTCCATGGGACCTGACTGGATACACTCACAGGTACTGAGAGAACTGGCAGATGAGGTTGCTAAACCCCTCTCTATTCTATTCCAAAAGTCCTGGCAGTCTGGTGAAGTCCCCACTGAACTGGAAAAGGGGAAACATAAACTCCTATTTTCAAAAAGGGCAGGAAGGAGGAGCCAGGGAACTACAGGCCAGTCAGTCTCACCTCTGTGCCCCGTAAGAACATGGAGCAGATCCTCCTGCAGGCACTACTGAGACAGGA
>VZRI01003162.1:144827-176944 GCA_013397515.1 Upupa epops
TTCCAATCTGTAATGTTCTGTTCTGTGGCTTGGTCTAGGGGTCCTACTGTGACAGGGGGATTGGATTAGATGATCTTTGGAGTTCCCTTCTGATCCTTAATGATTCTGTGCTTCTTGTATTGAGGTCCCAAAACTGAACACAGTACTCAAACTGTGGCCTCCACCAGAGCAAAATACATGGGAACAATGACTTCCTTTCTCCTCCTGCCTCCACTGTTTCTAAGGTGAGAAGCTTCCTTTTGCAGGCGTTGTAAATAGCACAATCACACTATTTGTTATCATCCTAACATACGCATGGATCAAAAGATGAAAAGGTCAGCAACCCTAGAGCCAATTCTATAAGTTGGAGTGTGAAGATCTAGTCATTCTGAGTACCAGTGGTGGCCCCGTTGTGCAATACCCAGGTGTCAGCCTCAGATTCTGCTCACTGGAATTACACTTTCCTCTGCCAGTCAAGACACTTTGGCCAAAATGATATCACTAGGGTCGTTCTCTGAAGAAGCATCATTAAATTTTGCCTCATTCCCAATCTCAAACAACCCATGGACAGCCATACTATTCCTAAAAAGTACTGACATCTCCATAACTCTTACTACCATCTTTGGCAGAAAAATAGAAGAACATACTCCAAATTGTTCCCATAAGGAGACTGGCAGCATCCATACCACTCTGGCTGAAAGAATGAACCCTCTTTTATTATTTCCTCTATCAATGATGATTTGTTTAGATACTGGATTTAATTCTCTATGAAGAAAAATAACTTCTTATGTCAGTACTTTTTTGCATGATGTATCAATAACTGAGGTTGCCAAACAATTCATCTGTGCTTGCAAGGCTAAGTAACAAACGTTGCTGCACGAACAAAGAGAACACTGGAATTTCCTCAGTTTGCTGCAAGATGTTACTGCTACCTGGCTAATGGGGAGACATGGGAAATTGCCTTCCTACAGACAATGTTCAGTGCCTTGCCACTGCTCACTGCTGGAAGTGGCACCTTCTGTGTTGTTCTCAGTGGCCACAGGACCAGGAAGGCTGCTCACTAGGTGAGACAGCAGTTGACTCTAACACTATCCCTGTAACTTGACAAGCCCAGTCTGGCTTGCTGCCTGGTTGTTGGATAGGACTTGCCACTGCCAGCAGCAGAAAGACTTCAGGCCTAGCTTCTTCCTGCTACAGCCACATCCATTGGGATTTCTTCAAGTGGTCACTACTATAGTCTAAACAGGGGCTTCTAAAGGAACTTCTCTTGCCCATACATGATTCATCTCTCACAGCACTAAAGGGCAAAGGTTCTGAGGCATCCATTCCCTCTGAGGCATCAACTTGTAAAGGCTCACAGCCTTTATGAGAGACCTAGTATGGGTCATGAGTAGAAGAGCCTCTTTTAGGAAAGCAAATAATGTGTAATACCGACAGACCAGGGATCAAGCTTCAACACCAAACCTGTAATTTGCCACACTGCCAAATTGTTAGTTTGCTCCCTGGCTCTGTTTTGCAACAGCTGTTAATTAATTGTCTTCATGACCTGTCCAGGGATATTATTTCAATGACAGTCCACTTCAAAGACAGTTCCTGATAGCGCAGTGTGGGTTTGGAGAACCCTCCACTCTCGATAGGACTCTCATAATAATTTTAAAGCGCGACAATGAAGGTGATTAAGCGCTGGAACATACTGCCCACAGAGGTCTATGAACTATTCCATGGACATACTTGGAGCTTGGCTGAGCAAGACCTTCAGTACTGATCTATCTTCGAATTCAGGCCTGCTCTGAGTGGACAGCTTGGTTACCTGAGCTCTAGTGGTCCCTTCCAACCAATTTTTTACCATGATTCATCAGCTTTCAAGCCCCCAAGTATTTTCGGATGCTACATTATAGGTCCAAGATACACACGCTCATTTTCATGAAAGAGAAACTGTTGCCTTGGTGAACTGTAAGAAAGCATTCACCACCAGGAACATGGAAAGACAAAAGAAACCATCATGTGTTAGGACCACAAAGCTACCACAAAGTGTTGAGAAGACCCATGGCTGCACAGCACTGACAAAGCCACAGTGTCATAAATGGATGTAACCCCAAGCAGTGTGGGTGTGAGGCAGGTCTTGTTTTCAGCCTCATGGTTAGGGACCTTTCCTGACTCTCTGAGCAGTGTGTACAGAGGCTGAAGAAAAAGATATACAGTCAGTGTAATGTGAAAAACTTAGAACAAGCAGTGAACAAAAATTTAAAAGAAGCATTGCTAAGAACATTCTACTGAATCTATGGCAAATCTGTCTACTGAATCTATGTTCAAAGTCTCAACAAGCTACCAGGCTAGTTACGCAATCATTGTCTGGCATCATTTAAGCATTTTAATGCAGTCAGGACTGCATTCAGTTACTGAACTGTTACAGCATCGATAACTATGTAGGATAAAATGTAAAAGACCCAAACATCCTACCTAGGGCCAGACTGGAACTGTGGGTTTACAGTTTTATTACAGTGAAAGGAGGATGGTAAATACCACTAGAAAGTTTCATATTTTAAACTCAAGACAAGTTTTCTTTAGAAAAAACAAACAACTGTGCCAGTGCAGAAAATATCCAGAAGAATCAAGCTGTTCTTTATAAAACAAACTGGTTTCTTTCATGAACCTAAGAGGCAATTGCAGAGGGATGTTTAGGAAAGGCATTATTTTCCTTAAATCAGGATAATAAGGAAGTATTTACAAACAGTCATGGGTAGAAGCATAGAGAAGCAAAAGAGACTAGTTGCTTTCACTCATTTAAGAGAGGTGATAAGAATATCCTTTATTGATGACACTAGAAAGCAGAGGCTTTAAAGCAACTTAGTTGTCAAATACAGGAAACAAAATTTTACTTCTTATATTGTAATTACACAAAATCTTTGTTAGTCACTAATACAAAAAAACATTTAAAAAGTTGTGTAGTTCATAACACAGTACCATCAAGAAGTCCTAAATAAGTAATTGGATTTTCTATCAGAAAGGAAAAAGTAAGATTTGTATGGACATGTCAATAGTATAAAACAATCAAATGTATTATAAGGAATTCTGATTACTTGTGAGCTCAGTTCTTGAGGATGGCTAAAGAAATAGATCCTAGCAGAATCAAATCTTGTAAATTTATACTCAAAGGTGTAAAAGAAATATTGGCAGTTAGTTGAAATACACAGTTTTGACAATCTGAAGGTTAATGAAATCTAGACACTAATTTTAAGCTTAGGTGTTAACATCTGAAATAAAATATTTCTTGCATGCTGTATAATTAAGGCAAAGTATGTTATCTTTTAAAAATTCCTTGTATATAGTTTCTGCATAAAAATATGAAATAAAAAATAAAACTATGTATATATATATATATAATGGAACACTGTTATGTATGGTCCAGCAGACTAAGGCACAACAAGTAAACAGAATGCAAAAGCATACATAAGAGTTAATGTGTTATTCTGAGTGGAATATAGCAAAATTCAAGTAGTTCTGAGTATGCTCTGAGTATGCTATAGGAATATGTGTATTATATAGGAATTTCAAGCTAAGACTGATGTTTAAAGGTTCATCATGTAAGAATAATCTATCAGAATCAGGCCTTTTGTACGGTGACTGTATTTAGGAAACAAGATGCCTTAGAGAGATGACCTGGCCTGAAATCCAAGCATGAATTTTTCCATGAGGTAATATATGTTGGTTTCTTGCCCAAGTCCTTTGACTTGGACAAGTCTTGTATGCATGCTTAATATGAAGGCTAGCACTTCAATATAAATGACAATGCATGCTCCTAAAGTTGGACACATTAGCAGTTTGGTTTTGCAGGTATTCACATGGAAATTTTGTCTCTTTTTAAAATTTTGCAGATATTACTACACAGAATGGGCCATCTACATCTGTTCAAATGCATTACCAGGGTCAGAAACCTTTCAGGTGAGCTGGTATTTAATTTATATTTGGAAGTATGGCCTGTTCATCAACAAATAAGCATACAATTGTAGAGAACAGAAAATCTTAGGATATTTCATTTTGATAGAAAGCATAGATCATCACTTCTTGTCTGACTGCAGCCTCCGGGCAGTACACACTCTCCCCAGTAACATACATGATATTTTCACAATGGAAGGGGAGAACATATGAAGTCTTCACTTCCTTCCCAAAGTTTCAGCTAGTTTCTTCAGTCTTTTCTTAAGCTCTAGAGGAAATTTCTCGTAACACTTTTTGCAGACAGGCTTCATATCAAACTCAACAAATTTATTCCTAGAAGAAGAAAGCAAAAACCAAACAAAGTTTGAACCACAGGGACAGTGAAAAATAAAATCTTATTACGTATCCTATTAAATGTGCACTGGCAACAAAGTACAACTGCTATTTATACATAAATATGATTGTACCTGTAGACAGTAATTATGGTACTATGTGGAGTATGTTATGCAGTTTTTACCCAAATGTCCATCATACTTATTAATTGTGTCATTTTAAAAGCTTTTCAAACTAATTGTAGAGCTAAACAAACTACACATAAGATAACAGAACAAAAGGTTAATATTTCAAGTTGCAGTTGTGTAAAATATTTTGGCTTTGATTGCCATAAATTAATGCAAAAAAACTGATAATAAAAGCATCCTTAGCACTGACCAAAAAAGAAAGAGGCAGAGGTGGTGGTGAGAAGAAAAAAATTTTACAGACAGATTGGCTTTTTCTTTTTCTGCTTCTCTTTATCCTTTGCTTCACGTTCCCGTTTGGCAAGTCGTCGCTTAAATTCATCAGGCATTTTCTCGTAACAGTGTTTGCAGACAGGTTTTAGATCAATTTCAACAAACTTATCCCTTTAGAGTTAAACACAGGAAGAGTGAAGGGCAGAAAAGGAGAATTAAGAAGATAAACTGAAGGAAGACCTGAACAGACAGCCAAAAGAGAGATAAATTAGTGAGTAGAGAAAGAGGATGAAGGATGCATCTCAGTGCTGTTCATGCTGGAATTGATGATCTTATCCAACCTAACTATTATTTGATATGCTTCTCATACAATAAAATTACACTACTGCAACATCTACACTTTGAAAATAATGACTGATATATTTTGAAGGCATCACATATGCTGCTAAACTTACTTGAGTGTTAACTTAGTGTTGCAAGTTGAACAAGCGAAACAGTTCACACACCATGCCTTATTCAGAGCAGACACAACTAGGGTGATGGGGAAAAAGAGAAATCATTAGCATTAAAAAGGAATACATGGCTATTACAAAAATGTTAAACTCACACAATCGTGAGGCATGAAGAACACTGATATGTGCCCTGTATCATGTACCAACAATCATAACAACAGCATGTCAAGAGTAGGGAGGCCCACAGGAGTGTAGGGTAGTAGAGTAGTGGGGCTGTGTGGCACTGGTAATGCTGCCTCCTGTTTCTTGCTTCCACCTCATCTTGTAACATACTGACCTCAAGCAACTGTTCTATGATGCTGTGATTCTAGATTAATTATGAAGCATTTTAATCTGAAAGGCAATCGAGTAAAATTCTGTTTATATTTTTGTTTGGTTTTATTTCTCAGTAAGTTCAGACTGCAGTGCCATCAACAGTAGTATGCGCCCAAAGGAAATAATATTTAACCAGCAGTCAGGATGCTGACATGGTAGTAAAACACTACCAAGGTGAAAAAACGTAATAAATAACTTGATCAAGACCAACTGGTATATGTTTTTGGTTTTGCTCTGGAAAAAAGTATTTTCTCTTTGTTCTATATGTCAATCAGTTTTTTGTGCTTCCTCTCTTTCAGTACAGCTTCCTGGTTTTTCATGATAAAATTGGCCTTTCTTCTTAATATAAGTTAGAGGATGAAGGAAAATGGTTTTCTCTTTGTCAGACTCTGACCAAAACCAGGCTAATGGCTCAAACACTGTGAGTTGGGGAGTAGCTGAGCAGCTTTGCAGCTTCAGAGGCTGAGCTGCCTTGCACAGATATATGCTCTGCACTGGGAAAAGAGCAAGATATGCCAGCATAGGAGCACATCAGAAGATGGACAGCCTTCCCTTATTGCCATTTTTTGTCTCAGCCCACTGAGAAAACGATGTTTTCCTGCACACCATGTCAAAAAAAAAACAAACAAAAAAACCCCAAACCAAAAAGGGAGTCTCCCATGACCTTCAACTCAGGGAATGACACCCTTTCCCCACTTATGCACGCCCACCTTGTTGCCACATTCCCTCAGTTCCCAAAAAACTGTTGTTGCATATATTTGCTTCACCAGAGATAGAACAGTATTGGATATACTTCAGAATTTGTCCCTGCAATGTCAAAGTTGTGTGCAGAAATGCAAGAAGAAATATAATTGAAGACATATATTGAAGGCAAAGAAATGACTGCATTGCACTGCATTCTGTTGGTTCTGAGAGCAAAACATACAATATGGCCTTCAGATTGTATGGTGAAAGCTTAGAATCTTACAAAGATTTATCAGTTCCAGTTTTGCTCATTCTGGTTGGATTTTACTAAAAGGGAGGTCATTATTTCCTCTCAATCATTTTGGATTGCTGTTCTGCAGGTGCTGTCAAGTTTAGAAAATGTGGGGAAAACACATCTCTGGAATGTAGGTCTCACCCTATAGTTAAATGACTATGAACTATTTTGTGTCTCTTCCTACTCACTAGAGGCTTCCTACTACTTTGCTAATGGCTTTGGCTCAGGTGAGACTAACATTGCTATGATAGTATTTACTTTGGGCCAGGGCAAATAGGCACATCATGTCGCATTATTTCAGGTGGAGTACTTTGCTTTGGGCATTTTAATGTAACTATCTCTAGCTATGGACATAGTGGGCATTCGGCACTTAAAAAAATTCCCTTAGATCGCCTGTCCACCCATATCTTTCAACATCTAAATACTTTTCCAGATTTGATTCACGATCCTTACATTCAACTGTGAAGTCATCTGGTCATTCTTGCTTGGCATGTGGGATTTTTTTTTAGTTGGTGTGGCAGGAAGCCACTTGTATGGATTGCCCAGCATCCCTGGCCTAAGCATGTCACTAAGGGGTTTCCAGTTGTCCACAAGTTGTCCTCTTCAGCCACTGGGTGTTTTAGCATCATGAAACGCTTGTTGTGAGGTTTTCTTACTGTTTGGTCTGTGACTAATCCCCTCTAATTTAATTTCTGGTTAAGAGAATGCCTGGGCTTGTTTTAATGGAAACCATCAAGGACGCTACAGGGGGCTTCTTTCCCCTTCTGTTTTTAAGAGAACTTCCACGAAAAAGGAACATTAAGGAATGAGAAAAGTGCTTACCATCTCCTTCAATCACACGGTTGCAATGGAAACAGACATCACCAAATAGCTGAAGAGGGAATATAATGTATATAATTATATCTTGGCTTTAATATAATGATTTTCTTGAAGATACCTTCTCAAACCAACAAAATAACTGTATTTCAGCTGATGAGCAGAACAGCTTTCCTATTTATTTCAGGAAAATAAAAAGAAGTCTGACAAGTCTGGTTTAGTTTTCCAAGTATGTTTTTCATCAGTGAAGACAAAAACATGTGTTTATGTCTGTGTGATCCTTTGCAAATGTGATTTTGTTTTAACATTTCTCTAATCCTTAATATTTAAAATACAATAATTAGTGTCATATAAAGATAGTTATGAATTAGCCAGTTTAACACTTGGACTTCCATGCATGACAAGAACAACGTATTGCTGTTTCTGGCAAAAACTGTGAGTAAATGTTGTTTTTATTTAAAGAAAATTAAAAATTGGTCATTCTATTTCCAGACTTAATATTTGTCCACAATACAACAATTAAGAAGTATCCAAAATGTCATAGTTTTTTTTTTATAACTACAGTTGTAAACCTAGTAAAAGACACTCACTTATGTACAGCTCATGTCTGGTATAAGTACTTGCCCCATCATGGCTGCAACACCATTACTACTTACGTCATGGCACATACTGTCACCAAGTACATCAGCAACAGTTCAATCTTCCACCTTTCATCACTGAATTTAATTTCTCTGTAATTAGCAGATGCCTTACAACTCCCAAATGTAACCTCTACTTTTATATTTATATTAGTGAAGAGGTGGACATGACAGGAAGCAGATGGCTTCCAAATGGTGCTGCTGGGACTACACAAGCAAGAGTCTGAAGAGATGCCACTATGGTATGTAACTCCTATATAAATGCTACTGGTCACTAGGTGGTGTCCTTCGACACGTATAGTCCTCGAAGTCTTCACCCTAATGAAAGATCCGGGTGATGACGTCATCTTCGAATTAGCAGCTGTATGGAAAAACATGCTACTCCCTTAAATCACAGCTGCCGAGTGGCAAATCTTCTTTAGCTTCATTGGAAAGACTGTCTTTAGCTTCTCTGATATCACAGTCATGTAAGAACTTGTAACAGCTCTACTTAAGTACCACCAAGCTTGATACAGAACTTGAGATTGTCTTGGCTAACCTTTGTGAAATACTTGCAGTTTTCTTTCTTAATACAAGACCACTATATAGAGAAAACCATATAAATTAACTGCTACAGAACACTAGCATTACACCCACAGGTGTCTGTAAGAAAACTGAAGAACATCTCTATCTAATATCTAAATATCTCTATCTAAATCTAATATCTCTATTTAAAGATGAAGAACATCTCTATCTAATAAAACCAATTTACTTCTTAGCATAATTTCAAAAAACACACAATCTTACCTGGTTGTAGTGAGTTTCACAATATGCCAAGCCTTTTCTCTCATAATGACGATGACCCAGGAATGGCTTTTCGCATTTTGCGCAAACAAAATGCTACAAAGAAAATGACACATACACTTTTTAATTATTTGGAAGGAACAGTAGTTTTTTCTACAAAGTGAACCAGCTAGGCCTATTACTGAACATGACAAAGTCCACTGACCTAGCTGTGCCAGAGTTAAGACACTTTTGTTCCTACATTTATGCCACTGAAATAATGTTCCTTCAACATTTCAATCCAAGAGTTAGAAAAACACACAAAATCAAGCAAAGGGATTCTCTTATGTTACTAATGAACAGAATCACAACCCTGGACTTCACGAGGGCAAACTCTGGCCATTTCAAGCAATTGCTAGGGGAAATCCCATGGGAGAGGGTACTGGCAGGTAAAGGGGCACAAGAGAGCTGGTCAGCATTCAAAGACCACTTCTTTGAAGCACAACACAAGTGCATCCTGAGAGGAAAGAAGTCAAGGAAGGGAGCTAGAAGACCTGTGTGGTTACATGGGGAGCTACTGCACTAACTGAAGAGGAAGAAAAAAGTCCATACGTCATGGAAAGAGGGGGTGGCCACTTGGGGTGATTATAAGGCTCTGGTGAGGGAATGTAGGGATGCAACTAGGAAAGCTGAAGCCTCCTTGGAATTAAACCTTTCAAGAGAGGTCAAGGGTAACAGAAAGGGCTTCTTCAAATACATTGTGGGTAAAACTAAACCAAGAGGCAATGTGGGACTCCTGCTGAATAAGCTGGGTTCTCTGAAGACAGAAGATACAGAGAAAGCAAAGATACTGAACACTTTCTTTGCCTCCGTCTATACTTCTGGGAGCTGTCCTGGTATCAAACCCCACACTGCTGAAGCTTCAAAGGAAGTCGAGGCAAAAGGGGAGTGGTTAGCAGATCAAGTGCTCCTGTGGCCAAGAGGGCCAACATCATCCTGAGAGGGATCAGAAGGGGGGGTGTTTAGCAGATTGAGGGAGGTCCTTCTCCCCCTCTACTCTGCACTGGTGAGACCACAACTGCAGTACTGTGTCCAGTCCTGGGCCCCTCAGTTCAAGAAGGACACAGAGCTGCTGGAGGGTGTCCAGCATAGACCAACCAAGATGATAAAGGAAGTGGAGTACCTCCCTTATGAGGAAAGGTTGAGGGAGCTGGGTGTCTTGAGCTTGGAGAAATGGAGGCTGAGGGGTGACCTCATTCATGTCTCTAAATATGGGAGGGGTGGGTGTGAGGAGGATGGAGCCAGGCTCTTCTCGAGGTCATCTGGTGATAGGACAAGGGGCACTGGGTGCAGGCTGGAACACAGGAGGTCCCATATAAATATCAGGATGACCTTCTTCTCAGTGAGGGTACAAGAGCACTGGAACAGGGCTGCCCAAGCGTGTTGTGGAGTCTCCTTCTCTGGAGATGTTCAAGACCCACCTGGATCTATTTCTGTGTGACTTGGTCTAGGTGATCCTGCTGTGTCAGGGGTATTGGACTAGATGATCTTTCGAGGACCCTTCTGATCCCTAATGATTCTATGAATATTGAGTAACCTGCATCACTATTACACTCTTCTGAAGGAAGTGTTTGCTGGAGAAGATTTCTAAAACAAAATGCTTAAACTGTTTAGGAACCTAAATCTTGTATCTTGTCTTGCAATATGAAATGTCACATAAAGTGTTTTGAGATATTTACATGTCAGGTGACTATGGAATACATAAGGGTATGATGCTCAGTAATATTATGGTTGCGACAGAGTTTTACTGCCTTTCCAAATGTACTGATTTACACTCTAAATTTTTCATTTTTAAGGACCTTATAGTGCTTTCTTGATTACTAATTTCAGCTTCACAGTCAAAGCGCTCTGTAAGGTAGGAAGTAACTACTCTTTTGACAGTGGAAGACAAATCACAAGAAAGTTGAAGATGAGATTAGGAAGGATAAGGTGTTTACTAATCACTGCTGCATGTTTTCTAATCCTTTCATTAACACTGATCAACAGAAGCACACATAACTATGCTCATGTTTATGTTCGTAAAACACAATACACATCATCTGAAGTTTACCTCCACATGCCATTGTTTGCCCATAGCATTGACCACGCGGCCTTCAATTGGTCTTCTACATGCTCCACAGATGGGGACACCCATTTTGTCATGGCAGGGTAAGCAGTATAATTCTCCCTTCAACTCACGAGCATCAGCAGTAAGTTCCTTCCTGTTCAAAAGTTAACAAATTTAGAGCATAAATAAAGGCATTTAATGGTGTCAACTCTTGAGAATTTCTGAAAAGAAAGAAACCTTTTTTAGTATTTGTTTTAGAAATTGTATTTGTACTACAGTAATGCAGCAGCATCAGACATGATGTAGTTAACACTGTTCAAGTTTTGTCATATTAAACTGCAAACGGACTGCTAGGCAAGATGCACTAAATCTCTTTGAAAACAGCTACTGAGCTGTTATTGCTCTGCATTCTGGTTATGTAGCAGTAATGTGTGTGTGCAAGCTGTAAACATGTGGTTTATATTCTGACATTTTTATCAACAGCTTATTTTGGAGTAGTCTTCTACATCTAGGTACATTTTCTTTATTGTATCAAACTTCTGTGAAATAAAACTATCAACTCACATGAGCTGTCTATATTTATTCACTGACAAATGCAGAATTGTACATACTCTACGTTTTAGTAATTTGCATGGTCAGAATATGGAGAGAAACTAAGCTTTAAATGTGACCATACTTTCTGATGCTCTCAACTGGTTGCTACTGACACAACGCTATGTGTTATTACTCAAATCTGCTTTTGCTGTGGTGCTGGTAGCTTCCTCTGTACTAGAAAAAAACAATTAACAATCCATGCTATATCCTGTGGTCTGTACTATATCCATGCTCCATGGTCTGTGCGTCAGTGCAGGACGTAGAAACGTTCAGATTCATTTACTGCAGTTGCAGAAGCTGATAAAAGTAATTGGGAGAAAACTTGTAAGAAAATTAGAGGCTTTAAAAGGAAACAAAGTCTGTGTGACACTCAGCTAAAAAGAAAAAGTAGACAAGAGAGTAACTCAAGCAGCCAGAAGACCACTTTTCTTTCTCTCGCAGCCAAAGAATGAATTATCATTTTTGCTACAGAAATCATCACCCATGCCCATACTTTGGATTTCATATAGTAACACCTTGTCATATAAAGTACAATCTTTCTTTACTCCCCAACTGGTCAGCAGAGGTTATAATTCAAGGTCCAACTCCACTATTCCAAAACCAGGAATGCACGTCTGGCTTCAAGGCACCCAAACCCCAACCGTCTTGCCAGTTGTAGAGAGAACAGTTTTCTCTTTTTTCTCTTTTCTTTTTTGTAAATGCACAACACAAATAAACCCAGCATTTTCCTATTTTCCTTTCTAGAACTCATGTTACCCGCAGTTTGCGCAGTTGAAATGATCGGGATGATAAGGATCATTTTTGAATATGAGAGGCTGTTCATCAATAATGGCATGACACTTCTGACAAATGTATTTCCCCAGGCCTCTGGCTTTTTCCCTGTTATGGCAAGGACGGCAGAGATGTCTGAAACAGCATAAAAAAAAAACAAGGTAAGTGCTGGTACCAGGTACTTCAGTGCCAAATATAAACCAAAAGTCTATTTCAATCTTAATACAATCAGGTTTTTTTGGAGGCAAAGTAGTCTTCAAAATAATTTCCTTGTTAGGCAAACCAATTTCAGACAAGGCAGATCGATTGTTTTATTTTCTGTCACCACAGCACTATTGTTTCTTCAGCTCATTTGAGTCTAAACTGTGTTGAAACACAGAAAACAAAATTTGCTATAGATTCTCATTGCTTTGCTCTCAAAATCTTAAAAATTTAGTCTGGAAGTTGGATGAGGACCCAGGTCCTCATTTTTTAGATAACTCTGTATATCCCATTCTACATATAAAGCCAACGGCTTGTAAAACATCTTTCTGGTCACAGCTGCTAATAATATCCTACTCTGTACTTAAAACAATTGTTAATAAATAAGGTGCTAAATTAAACCAAAATTGTGATGACCAGTTGGAAAAAGAAATTTTAAAAATCCATTAAAAATATAAAGACAATGCTTCTGTATCTGAATATCTCATTATGCATAAACAATGACTCTGAAATGTCACTGGGTAGAGAACTTGTTTGCCATGAAATTTGGTGAAGTAGGTAAACCGTCAGTATTTTAAGTGCATATTTCAAGGTACCCATTCCTAGTCTCATAATGCACTCTTAGATCTTTTCCCACAAAAGATGCTTCCATAGCTCCACCTCAGCTGGAAAACGTCAGCAACCAAAACCAGCCAGTTCCCCCTCATATTTAATTTTATCCATCACCAGTTAACAGAAGGAAAGATGAAAACCTACCTGCCAGCATTCTTGACAAATCCAATATCAGCCAATACTTGCTGGCAGATATCACAGCAGAAGCACTCTGGATGCCAGCTATTGTTCATAGCTTTAATAACACGACCAATAATGAACTCACCTGTAAGAAACACAACACCAGGATGTAAAATACCATTCCAGTCAAAGTTAAAAGCAAACCCGAACCTGAATCATTATGACATTGTTATACCCTTCCTCACCCCCTGCGCTGACCCAAATCTAGTAAGGTACATTGCTTTCAGTATCACAGTTCTGGTGCTAAATTTGACATTTGAGTTTTTTGGGTTTTGTTGTGAAGGGTCAGAAGAAAATGTCCTGACTGATGAAGGACCTTCAGTTCTTTACATAGATACCTTCCATATGCGTAGTCCTCTCCACTTTTTTTCTGCAATCACCCTATTTTCAGTCCCTTGTTTTTAACCTATCCATTCTCAAGTTCTTAAAGATATATGGAGTTCTTTATATAGAATGTCTTTCTTGTGTTCTAAGCATCTTCCTTTTTCTTTTGAAGATGGTAATTTTAAGCTGCCATGTACATAGTAGTGTTTTATACTCCACTAGGACCAAGTCTTAAAGTGACTGTATATTCAAAGCACCCCAGAACTGAGCTTGGGTGGCCATGGAGTCCCAAAGAATCAAAACATGAATCCACAGTGAAGCTGCAAAATAATCTGCCCAACACACACAACTTCTGGCCTAGCATGAGGAGGGTGTCCTATGAGGCATTAAAAAATCAGCATGAGAACAACTGTTTTGCATGTACTGGGTGACTTTACTGCACAGGAAGCAGAGTCCATTCATCATACATGAGATTTTCTCATTCTCTATGTGCATGTTGTAGCTAAGACCCCTCAGCATTGAAAGGCTCTGTGTAAAATGTGTTCAGCTTCTTAGTGCTGTGGGAGGCTGAATCCTGGGCTTTGGAGAACATACAAATCTGCCATACTTACAGCTGCCAAAGGGGCATGATCGAGCAGGTAATCTGTGTGGCTGATAACATCTAGTTTGTGATTCTGTGCTGTTCCCATAAAGTCATAGCTTTTCAAGAACAAAACCTGATGAACTCAAGAAATGTCAGGTATACTTGAAGCCTTGTCACTGACAACAGACACATCAGTTTTGTCTGTGCTTGCTAAATTCAAGCAGTGGCAAAGCCCAGCCCAGTTTTTAAGGGGAGATGGCAGTACAAGGAACCACAACAGGTAAAGTGGGAGCTGTGCTGCCTGAGCAGAAGTCCTGGAGATGCGCAGCACACAAATTGCCGCCAATCCATTTCTTCCTCTTCCTCTGCTTGTTGACATCTGCAATATCTGCAACTTTAAATTCAAAGATCACCAGCATCTGGGAAAGGCCTCACAGAGATAAAAGAAAGGCAGCTACTCAAGGTGCTCTAAAAGCACAAGAGCTTCCAGACCAGTTAAAACAATCCTTGAGTAATGACTTTCCAGCCCTGTCCAAGCATATGTCACAGGAGTGGAAAAAACCCATGTAAATGATTACAGTGCAGCAGACAGATGACCATTTACATCAAGAGTGGCAAATAAAAAGCAGTCCTCAGTGCTATGTAGAGGGAACATTAAGACGCTGAAACACATGTCACTGTTTCAAAAAATACAATGGGAATGCATGACCCTCATTTGATTATAACAGTAGGTGGTGAAGGATGTCCTTGCTTCTATGGAGTAGGTAAGCATGGGTGGGTTACAACAGGCAAAACAAATAAAAAGGACTTGGTTTGGGGTTTCATCTGCATTAGACAGCGTATACAGTCAGGAGTTCATGGATGGTCTGCTCATTGGATCACTGGATCAGCAGCTAAACTACTCACACAAATAATGTCAACTTTTTTTTAATCCTATAGTTTGACCACCTTTAGGAAAAGCATCTCTCTGAATTCTCTGAAGTCTAGTTTATTCTGGAAGTTCAGATGCACAGTTGCACAAGGCCACCTCCCAGAGAACATACACACAAGGGTTGCACATCCTCCCCCAGTGACTTTCCCGTTTGTGGTCAGTGTGAAGTGGTTCACCTCGCTGTTAAACTTACCACACTGATGGCAGCAAGGGGCAAAAAGCATTTGAAAATCATGTTCGCAGTACTTCCTCCCTTCAAACTGCAAATGGACAAAAAACCTGAGCATTAGAAGGTGAGGAGCATGCCTTTAACATAAACACAGTAACACATCAGTTTGTTTCCAGATGCCATTTAAGTAGTAAAACACAAAGGACTGTACACAAAAAAACCAGACCATGTGCTAGGCATTAAATCCACCCACCTTAACTCAGCTATTAGTTAGCAAGTGTCAGTAATATCCCACCATTCATCTAACGCTGCTGAGAGTGTAAGGCATTTTCTGTCACTCGTTTTCATCAAAAGAGATGTCTGAATTTCAACAGGCTGCTGAGACTCTGATGCAACTGAGCAAATTCTGGACAGGAAATCAACTAACAAAAATCCTCCCTAGGGAGAAGTCTTTTCCCTGAAGCCATCTGATATCTTCCCTACTACATTTTCTGCATGAATGATCCAGCATACTGGAGGAACTAAGTATGGGCAGAGGAAGAACACCCAGGGACAGAAATCACTGCAATTTATGGAGCAGTACCGTGAATCCATTGAGGGAGAGAACGCTTTTTCTTTGCCATTCTTATTTCATAGAATCAGAATCGCTTAGGTTGGAAAAGACCCTTAAGATCAAGCCAAATTTTAAGGAGCAAAGTTCGTTACATTGACAAGATAAGGAACCAGTCTTAAAGGATTTGGATCTGTATTTTCTCATAGCATAGCAAACTTCAGATGTGGTTCAAGATTGTGTAGAAAAAAAATCACAAAACATATGGAAAGAAAAGTGCTAGACACTGTATTAGCAACTTCACCAAAGAATATGTAAAAACATGTAGGAAGGTATGTCCTGAAATGAAGGGAAAAGTTAGATACCTCCAGGCACAACATTAGTTGAAACAAATGCCAACTAGCACGTCATAACCAGCCAGCCAATATTAGGTATGCTGTAAAATGTTTGTATTTGAATATCCCCAACAGTGGAAAAATGAGAACAGCAAGAAACCCCACTCCTTTGTTTCTAAATTAAGATGTGGCACACAGTCAGAAAATACAGCAATGTTCTTCAAGATTACCCATTCTTATGCTATGAAATTCCAAAGATCAAATACAATTTCAGAATAGTAATTCCTTATGTGATGTAAAGCCACTGGCAGAATGGGGATCTCATGAAACACTCTACTGGATACCTCAGATCAGAAACTTAATTCATGTGTCCAGCCTGAATCATCCCTGCCAGGAACAGAAAAACATGTGCTCCACACAGACTCTTTCAGAAGTCTCTGCTAGCAATTTCCCAAGTGGTTTTTCTATGTAATACTCTAAAACAAATGGCTTTTTAAATTGGAATTTTCTTTAAAAAGATTTGAGAGACTGAGAACTATGACTTCCTCTAAGAGTAATGGAAATTTTTGGTTCATTATGAACTGTGCTTGCTTCCTGCCAGATAAAATCCTTTTTAAAGTGGAAAAAATCTGGAAAGCTTCCTGGTTTGTGCAAACAGGTGGTCCAGTGGAAGATGCTTCGGTCTTCTTTGATTTCAGAGCCACTACATATTGATCTAGGCGGACCAAACAGATTTTCTTCCTATCTGGTTTGCATCAGGCAGGTTGGTTCCCATTCAGTCTTGTCTGCATTTTCAAACTCACGGCTCATTTGTGCTGCCTTTTGTGGATGATACAGCAGTTCATCCATCTGAGAATGCCTGGGGCTTCTATAACAAATTCCACAGCACACATTTTAAAAGTGAGGTCAAGTGACTGTTGTATGCTGGAGGTCCATGAGGGAAATGGTTGTGAATAGGACATAGCTGATCTCCATGTTTTTAGCTAACTTACTGGAAAGACATATGCAAAACCCCGAGTCTTTAAAGACCCTTTCTCTAATACAATTTCTGGTAAGGCCCATTTTAAGAAAACACATGAGATGCAACTGGCATAGAAACAAATCTGACAGGTGCATTGAAGCTGCATCTTTCTTTAATTTCTGTACAGGTTATTATAGAACAGAACTGGAAGGAACACCCTTTCATTTAGGAGAAAAAATCATGTGCCATTCCATTTTATTTTAATATAATAATAATAGTAATAATGATAATAATAACAATACTGATGCTCCAGTTCAATCTCTGATGAGTATTCGATAAGGATTTTGCTGTATTTCTTCTACTGTGGGATTCACCTCTAACTCTCTAAACTCTCAAGCTGCACAAAGCAGGCTGGGCTTCTAAAAGCACATAGCAGAGAGGATCTTCATGGACAGCTAGACCAGAGGCAGGACTCAAGTCTCCCCTGTTTGAAAGAGAGGTACCCACAGACCATTCTGAGACCCAAGAGAAACACAGGTTGGAACAAATGCCTGCTGACTGATTACAGTGGAGCCAACCTGTCCCTCTGAGTGTGCTGCCATCAAAGCTCTCCAGAGAGAACACTTCCTACAAATACAGACTGAGAATGTCAGAGTTCCTCAGCCTGAAGTCAAAACTACAGGGAGATTTTATTGTGTCCTTTCGGCATCTGTAGGGGGGCTGTAAGAAAGCCCCAGATGGACTTCCTATATGGGTTTGTACCAATAGGATGAGGAGTACTGGCTTCAAACAGGAAGAGGATGCATTTAGATTAGAAATCAGGAAGAAGTTCCTCGCTTTGAGGGTGGTCAGACACTGGAATATGTTGCCCAGAGAAACATGGAAACATTCAAAGCCGGGTTGGATGGGGCTCTGGGCAACCTGGTCTAGTGAGAGGTGTTCATGCACATGGCAGGGAGGCTGGAATTAAATGTTCTTTAAGGTGTCCTCTAATCTAAACCATTCTATGATTCTATGATTCAAGCTAGCTGTTCAAGTAGTGTGCTGCTACTTGTGTAAGACTGTGTAAGACTCTGCAACAGCAGCTCTAGGCCATAGATGACTTCCAGGCAGTGGTGTAAAAGCAGACTAGAATTGCTATCAGATGGCAAAGCATGGCAAGTTTGGAAACTGCTGACATGTGTTTGTGCTAATTTCTGTTTAGGTTGAGTACGTAAGAAAACAGCTAAAATAATAATACTGAACTAACTGGAACACAAATAGAGCCTAGCAGATCCTAAACTCACAGTTCTCAGGCAACATTAAGCACCCAGCTCTTGCTTACAACCTTATGCAAGAGGGTCAACGCTGGCTAGTTATGAATCCACATTTTCATTTCTAACACAGGCTCATGAGGATGTCAACAAAATTCCTGCTGCACTCTGCAGACTCCAAGCTATGGATGGGTACTGCTTTTGTGTGGCACCACATGCTTCTGCAAGTGGCTTGGCTCTGGATCCAGAACATGGTGAGCTGCGCTGATCATAGTCCCTGCAGGCAGCCCTGACACATGTTCCACAGCATAGGAGACCTGCATAGGCCTGACCAGTTCAACCCTCACCCATGGAACACAGCCTGAAAGCTTATCACAGCAGTGCTTGACGGCAAATGTGATAAGCAGCTTAATGACTAACTGGCTTGCAATAGTCAAGGGGGGGAATATTTGACTTCACGATAGCTAAGAGCTGGAAATAATTTCCAACAAACACTAGCTTAGCTAAACCAGGCACAGAATAAACACAAAGTCAGGTTGGGTGACTAACAATGCCTGTGTTTACCCACACAAAACCTGCTTAGAAAAGTGCATTACTTGGCCACCGTCCCAAACACATCCATTTTCTCAAGGAGTGCATTGAGCCAGTCAGAAGAAAATAACCTTTCTGCCTGTCTCCTCCACTTCAGCCACTTCTTGGCAGTAATACAGATCCTCATGATTCTGTGATCCCAAGTCCTCAAAGCACTGTTAGCCATCTCCTGAGCTTTCGCCAACTTAAGCCTACCTGCTTAGGGCTGTCCCTCTTCCACAAGCACTGTCACCCCAGACCATTCAGTCACAACAACCCCCAGCAGTGCTACAGGCTTGGGGAAGAGTGGCTGGGGAGCTGCCTAGCAGAAAAGGACCTGGGGGTGTTGGTTGACAGCCAGCTGAACATGAGCCAGGTGCTCAGGTGGCCAAGAAGGCCAACAGCATCCTGGCCAGTATTAGGAACGGTGTAACCAGCAGGAGTAGGGAGGTAATCGTGCCCCTGTACAGAGGCCTGAGCATTTGTGTTATTTTTGTTTGGACACAGTGCTAGATCCACTAACAGAAGAAAATTACTTTGTTTTAGATATAGTCTGCTTTACGGACCTCTGTAACTACAAAGAAGATCCCAGCGTCATGTACCTGAGATGTGCGCATTAACATGTGGACATAGAAGATACTGTGTTGGAAGAACAGTTTCTCTTTGACTTTGTTCATATTTTGCTTGTAGCATGTATTTACTTACACTTAAAATTGTGGCTTGAGCTTTCAAACTCAAAAAGGAAAGAGGTGATCAGATAACTATACTCTGCACTTGTGAGACCACACTTTGAGTACTGTGTCCAGTTTTGGTCACCACAGTATGAGAAGGACACTGTGGTGCTAGAGCAGGTCCAGAGAAGGTCAGCGAGGCTAGTGAGAGGTCTGGAAAACAGGCCATATGAGGAGCAGCTGAGGGAACTGGGGTTATTTAGTCCAGAGAAGAGGAGGCTGAGAGGAGACCTTATTGCTCTCTACAACTACCTACAAGGAGGTTGTAGCGAGGCTGGTGCTGGTCTCTTTTCCCAAATTACTAATGATAGGATGAGGAAATGGCCTCAAGTTATGAGGGGAGGTTTAGACTGGATTTTAGGAAGTTGTACTCTTGTCCACCCTTCTCAATGAGCAGCACCAGAAGGAACTATATTGTGGTTTCCACTGCAGTCACCTCACTGGCCACTTCAGAGCTATGTGAGAGTCCTTCTGGCAGCACAGGACATCCTTGGACACCTGAAATGGCCCTGACAAAGTTTTCTAGGCTAAAACAGACCTTAAGACATGAGGACTTGGACAGCATTGATATTCACTGACATCTCCACTCCTAGAAGATGTCAGGACATGCTAGTGGATGGTGGAGGATGGCTATGTATCATTAATGACACATCACATGAGGTCTGTCGGTGGGTCTAAACAGATCAAAAAATACCTCTCTTCAATAGCAGTGGACAGTCTTGCTGGTGCAGAGAAAAACGGCAAGATTTTGGGAAACTCTAGAAGGGCTAGAGACTAAAGAGTTATGTGAAGTTCAAGACACACACAAGTATTTTAATTTAATTCTTATTTCATTCTCATCATAATCATTTTACCTCTGTAGTAGCTGTGGCAAAAGGCATCTCTTTTTAACTGAAACTTGCCACTTTCTATGTAACATTCCTCAAGAGCAAAGTCTCTACCCAGCCTGAAAGAAGCGACCTAGCACTGTTAACCATTAGAGATGGTTTTAATTCCTGGAACAATCTATCAACACTCACTTCTGACTTAACTGTCTTTAACAGAGAGCATCAATCTGCAGCAAGACGGCTCAGAGACTAACTACAGTGGGTATGAGTGTTAACAAGGCTGCAGTAAGAAGCAAAATGCCTTCATTCAATATGTCTAAACACCACCAAGATACTTGACCCTGCCAAGGAGTTCCAGGTATAGCCAGCCACCCATGAGCAATACCTCGACTAAGACTTGCTTTCAAGTGCAGTCCTTGTCCATCCCCTAGGCCATACAGGCAGCTTACAGCAGGATTTCTCAAGTTTTCATCTTTAACAAAGGATCCCTCAGCTTTTTGAAAGAGGTCCCTGGAATGTCTCACTTGTTTTTAAGTCGGAAAAAAGCACTCATCATTTAGAGAAAATTGTTCTTATTGTTTTAAAACCATTTTATTAACAGTTACAAACATTCTAGTTTTAAAAAAGTTACAGCGCTTTACATTTCACTCGGGTCTTAACATGTCCAGATAAACTGCTTACAGTGCCAGCAAGGAGGCAGCAGCAGTAACAATCAAAATGCATCATGTAATTATCTAGGGGGTGTTTTGTTTTTATTTAATTGTTAGTACCTTGCAGCTCACCTTTTGACGCCTTATGGAACATTAGTGGCTCATTTACCACAATTTGTGCAATTCTATCCCTACAGCACTGAAGTATCTTTTGATCCTCAAGCAAGGTGAGAAAAATCAAACCCCAGGAATTCCCTTCTCTAATCCACATTGCTCCCTCAGCCTTTACTCACCACCACCACCACCACCAACTGAAGTGGCTCTGAGGAGATAAAACTGTTGCACCCTTGATAAAGCACTCTATGTAAGAGTACAGCATCATGTTTTTAACACACTGCTCACCTTCCTCTTCAGTTCACAGTATGATCTAAATCCTGTACATTGGTCTACAGGCTACTGGAGCAGGACCTTATCTCTCAGACAGGAATTCCTTGTCTCACATGATCTGCTCTTCCTGATACCAGTCATTTCATAAAGTTTTTGCTAAGGCCACTTCATGCTTGAGATAGCTAAGGCACATCCTGAATCCCCACTGTAAAGGAAGGCAAAATAAAGGGATACGGACACCAAAATACCCATCTGAGCTGAGGAAAATCTACCTGTGGCTGAGAACAATGAGCAAGAGTGGGTTTTAACTCTTAAAAGCCTCTAAGAACTACTAATTGTAAAGGCTTCAGTTAATTAAACCTAGAACTGGAGGTACCTGGGCCGTGTCAGGTTAGGAGTCTGCACACACCCACATGCTTACAGGTCATCTCTATGAGCAACTTTACATATGCAGTGCTGGCTTCACTCAACTTAGCAATAAGCCTCTGTAGACTGCAGGATGCTGGGGTTTCCCTCGATATGACTGAAGATGTATCCTTTCTCTGTATTTCTGGTATGATATATCAGATTCACAGATTCCAGAGAAAAATATCTGCACTGAGAAAGAAACCTTGAGCAGTTTACTTCCCAGACCTGATAACACATTTCAATAAGGTTATGTACACAGATATCCTCCAAATTAGCATAGAAATGCTTCTGCTTTTTTCTCCCATGGGACATTCTAATGTGTCTGTAGCTACTCCACAAGGCAAAGGCCAGGGGCAAGATGGGTTCCACTTACCTCATAGAAGAGCCCTTCAGGAAACTGCTGAAAGCACTGGGCACAGACAAAACATTGCTCATGGTACAGCTCACCGTTGCTGTTGACAATTTTCTCAGCAGGGGCAAAGCCACCCCTGCAGCGTTCGCAGATGGCATTTGCGAGTGCGTTTGCCATGTTGCTATTGTAAGAAAAAAAAAAAACACAACATAATGAAAATTACCCCAAATAGGCAATACCACAGGTTGTGGGTCTTTCTTTTCCTCCTCCAAATCAACTGCACCAGCATACTGCTAGGCTGCTCAACACACGTTTTTCAGTGGATTTAATGACTTCTGATATTCCCTCAGAAATAAAGCTGCCATTTGCCCCTGCTCCCAAACTCTTTGGAAACAAAACCCCTGCAATGCACTCCACGAAGTGTTAATACAAAAAACACAATCATGGTTACAACAGATACAGACCTCTGAGAAAAGGCAGGCAATTCAAAGTATTATAAAAATGACAAAATACACCACGATGACTAGAAAACAAGGGGAAGTATTAACAATCCTTGAAGACTGGCATCATGTAAGAAAACATAAATGATAATTCCAAAATCAATCCTAATTCTAAAATATGTATTTAACAGCATCAGTTCAAACACAACTTGACAGGGTGCACAGTAACTAGTCTGGCAGATATTACTAAAACCTGGAACAGGTGAACAGTTGTGCCTTCTATAGAAGCTTTACTGCATAGTTTAATGTTATTTTACAAATCTAGCTTGAAGTCATGGGGTTTTTGGTTCGTTTATTAGGGTTTACCTCAGGGAGCTCTGCTCATAGCAACCCAATGTTGGCCCAATGCCAAGGGGGGGAAGAGTAGGAAGGCTCTGGCTGCCCCACTATGATACACACACAGGACAACTCAAGGGGACAATCCCATGGTGAGGATACAAAAAGTACTCAAATAGCAATGCTCATTACTTCTCAAAGGTACACGAACATAAAATAACAGTGTGGTAGCTGCTAAACAGCAGAAGAATTAACTACTTCACTAGCATGATGCCCTCATGTGCAGAAGATAGAATGGACATGTTTCAGTTAATGAGGGACAGAAAAAGGTGCAAGCCTTTTCTTGGTTTCCCCTTTGCAAATATTCTCTTACTTTCTCACTTCTCTGCCACAGTATTGTTTGATAGCAAAATGCAAATACACAGCAACAGTTCAGTTTCAATACAATCTTGACCACAGCTGACAAGACCACTGACTCAAACACCTATCTGTAAGCTTATTAAACAACTGATATTATTTTAAAAACGTGCATGCAGCACACATTTTGTTAAAGCTATTACACTACACCTGTAAGTGCAGAGCCTTCAGCCCTCTGCAAGATGCCAAGCATTTTCCCACAGGAGGATGAGACCACTTGGCTCCCATCAGGTTCAGTAGCAATTGAATTCATTCCTGTACTGCATCTGAAGGAGCAAGCAAACAACTAGCACGTGGTTCAAAAAGGAATGTGCTTTATTTCTGACACTATCTCACAGAGACCTATGCAAAGTCACATCTGAGCAGTTATTATTAGGTGTCTGGTTTGTTTGTTTTTTTCCCTTTCAATGTCTTTGCAGAAGAGGAAAACAGTAACTGCTATCCAAATTTTCACTACCCTCTCAGTGAAACAAGTGGGAGAATTTCACAAGGTGATCTGGTGGAGGATGGTCTATCCCATACAAAACAGACAAGGCTAAGGGCAAACTGCAGTGATTGTATACACGAACTATGGTTAACTGTAAAGCTCTCTTGATGATCTCCATGGATTGTCTACATTGTCTGCCAGGGAAAACCTCAGTCTTTTCACTCACCCGCCTTGTCAATCTAAATGAAGAATAATCACAACAGAAACTGGGATCTTTCATCATCCAGCAGTTCTTGAGCACTAAGACTGTTAAGCGCTGTCAGACATCAAGTATAATACAAGCAAAATGATGAAACCAAGTTCAAAACCAAACGACAATATAAAGCTTTCCTCCTCACAATGCAAAAGTACCTTACATTGAAACACTACCTATATGTAAAACCAGCAATGTCCAATATTAGTTCTGTATTAGTGAAGCAGTTTATCCATTTGCCCAGAAAAACAGGCAAACACCATAAAGTCAGAGGCCACTTAATAAATTCCAATCCCATTTCAAACTCTCAACAAAAATTTCTGACACAATTTAAAACAACAGCTCAAATTTTAGTTGATTATTACAGCTGGCAATGTACCAAGCAGAAAAGTGGCATAGGTTGCATCAGAGAATGGCTTTCACAGCCTGCCTGGAGCGCAGTGATACGAGCAATAAAACAGTAATGTCACCAAAGTTACACCCTGAAGCTGAACAGAAAGAACTTACAATCTTGCATAAAAGTCACAAAACTCTTTGTAGAGCTTTATGTCACTGTGCCTACGTTGCAATTTTGACACGGGTTTCTCATCTTCATTTTCTTCTGAGCCGTGAGCATCAGGAACGCCCTTGTGTGCAACCTCTTCGTCCTCTGGGATGGGAAAAGGCTGAGCTCTGCGTTGGAAGTCCATCTCTCTCTAATAGCTTTTCCAGGGGTGTATTTTCAACACTTACACTGCAAAGGAGTTGTAAGCAAAAAATATGCTGGGCTTTCCTTGTTCCCAGCGAAGTAATTTACTTTCACAGCTCTGTGTCATGTAGCCAGAGCTACTCAGTGCCTTCTAGAGCTTCAAGTTAAAAGTTCAGTGGTGGGGCAGTGAGCCTGTCATGCTGTTGTGATTTACTAATGCTGGCTGCAAGTGGAGCAGCACATTCCCCTGCCAGGCCCTCATGCAAACTCAGTCACTGGAAAGGAGCTTTGCTCTGCCAACTGCTGATAGAAGCTGCCCAGGAGAGATGTAGCATAACCTACATGAGCAAGTATGTTCCCCACCAAACTTGTCCACTGGTACTTCCTGCTGGGGGTGTGGGGGGCAGTGCAGAGAAGGACTGCAAAAATATTTTGTTGTGGGCAAAGCAGCAGTGGAAGGTAGGAATAGAAGGCTTCTGTCATTAAGTAAATATTGCTTCAATGCTACGGTATATCAATTACACTGTGCAAAAAGACTTTAATGTTCCACTTATGACTAGTCATATGTGCTGCATTTGTCTTTGCTCTTGTCAGCTCTTCAGAGATGGGCTAGTTTGTTTTCTGTTGTGCTTCACAGGTCATTAATGGAACTGCCAGGGACGGTATAATGGGCAAAATACAAAGGGAAAGCAAAGCTTGATTTCCGGTGATGTGCTCCATTTCAAACAATTACCTAACACAAGAAAGCTTCCTGAAGTAATTTACTGCACATATTGGGAAATTGAGTGAGCAAGACCAGGAAAAAAGAATAAAGAATGAAAATTAACCTTTCCTTCAGAATTCCCTCCTGATACTGCAATTATTTAATGACTGTATTATATTTTAAAAAGCCTGTTGAGCATCACTTACTAGGAAGGCAGGGTCAATCATTTGCAGATATGCAGCTAATAATTACATTCCTGCAAGCTCTCTCTGCTTGAAATGTAATGCTTACAGCAAGATGTGGGATACTCTATTTCCAGCGACTTGCCATTACAGACAAAGAAGAGTTTTCCAGGTTGTCCTCAGTGACAATCTCTTGCATTGAACTATTTTAGCCTTGTCAGCAATCAGCTGAACAGCAGAACAACATGCACTTTGTGTTCATGACACATGGCACCTTGGTGTTTCAACAAGGGAGATGAACAGAGGGAACAAGTAGAGAAATTAGGACTAGAAGATGATAAAGGATAGAACAGAAAGCCCAGTCAAAGCTACAACTTCTTAATATGCCTTCATCTTCCTAGAAACTCCTGCAGAAAGCCTGGTTGATGATGGTTTTGGGCCATATCTCACCACTAGCTGGGATACCTTGCTTAGAAGTATACAGCATCACATATACCACTCTTCATGCAGGCCTAGGCTTGCATCTAGCTGTTTTCCCACGGCCTGACCAACAAAGCACTATGTTGTCTACTGCTGCCAAATTTGTGCTATGGGTTTGATCTTCTTTCCTTCACCTTCCCTTGGCAGGAAGTAAGCCCTTGGCAATCTGTTCCACTGAGCCATAGGACATCGTGGTAGGCAGAACCCAGGCAGAGTGACCCTTCTTATTTACTCATCCACAGGTGTGATCAACCATCTTGCACCAGAGTTACCAGGAGTCACAAGATGCAACAGGCTAAGAAGGCTGAACCTTTACCACTGCAACAGCCTGGTTGTAGTTCAAGCCTTATTTTTTACCTGTCATGGAGCAAGATTCAGATCAAGCAATGCTCAAGTTATAGCCCTAGGCCACAATCATCTTTCCAGAGCACTGTCACAGGTAACAGTGACTGAAGAACAGGCTTCTTTGTTGGCTGGAGCTATTTGCCAGACTGCTATTTGCCAGACATAATGATGCCAGCACATCTTTTCCATCTTGCTTCCCAATGCTTTCTGCACAGGTCAATGGTAAGCTTCTGTAAGTATGAAAACCTCCAGGAAGACTGACTGCAATGGACCTACCACATTGATCAATCAAATGAAGATGCACTTGATGCACCAAGTCACTCAGATAAGAAATAGCAAGTCAGTCTATCTCTTCTTATCACTGACCTCAATTATTTTCTTGTATTTTGTCCCAGACACAGGCCACTCTCCCGGGAATCTGCTCCTTCAACCACAAAAGGCTTTAAGAGTTTCTCCTGGTGGACTATTCTAGTCCCTGTAGCAAACTGAAATCCACAGGCTAACAAGGTGTTGGAAGCTGCTTTTGCTGCTGCGTGTCTTCTGTGGTCAACTTTGTCTCCTCTGGTTTATTATGGTGCAGTCTTCTGTATGGCTGTAGCAAAGCAATACAGCAAGTCAGTGGAGTAAGATGTCCATCCCCAAAGCCTGTTTTTTCTTAGCTTTTCACAAGAAGCAGTCCTACAAGCTAAAGGGTCAAAGTATGTGTAGTAAGCTGAAGCTATCTCGTTCTTGAGGCCTGTTGGAATTGCTGCTGGTGAAATAACTCTGCAGTTTCAGGAGCCGAAAAAGGACATTTCTGCTACTAAAGCAAATCAGTTTCTACTGTGAAAGTCTTGTAATCCACAAATCCTGAGCAGCTGGCCATCCTTCATGTTCTTGTCATTTTGCTGAAGGCATGCTACCAGAGTCTGAAATATGTGTTAAGCATAAATATTTTCATTAGGGAACTCTAGGTTACTTCAAGGTGAATCTGTGCATGGGAAACCAGATGCGTGTAAGAGGTTCTTGTTCTGCAGCAGCAGCTTCCCAAGGGCATTCCCTGGGGCCTCGGACAAAACCTACCAGCCTGCTGTCAAGGAAGCAGTGATAAGGCACACTGAGGATCTTAGCAGAAGCCAAAGTTGATGGTGGGGAAGGTGCTAAAGGAAAGAGTAGAAAAGGGGAGGGGAAGTGACCCACTGCAGCCACAGAGAAGGGCTTTGGAAGCCTATAACAAAAATAGCCACACTGCTTTATCATCACTGACAGGCAACTGCTGCACCACTGTAGTGCTGCTTTCTCTGGAGAGCTTTCAAATCTGCCTGCCTGTGCTGGTAGCTGCCAGAAACAGACAGGGACTCTTACAGAGAAAGCTCTGTGACTGGCCAACCCACCCTGAGATTTTTCCTCCATACCACAAATAGATGTACAGAGCAGTCATGGTTCCAAACAAGGTGCTTGGCAAAAGCAGCTGCTGCTTGACAACCTGCTTATGCCACCATGAAATAGCACTGCGTTACCGACAGTGTCTGGAGGTCACGTGCCCCATCAGGTTATTTGGGGGGGGATATTCACAGTGCATCCCCCCACTCTTCCCACATAAGTCAGGGGGACTTCATTTTAATGGCATTTAACATAGATACTATGCAGTGGCACTCACAAAATACAAAAGGTAGAAGAGAAGTTTCGATGCAGAATATGCATGGATTTGCACTGCACTGATTTCTGCACCATCCTTTTGAAGCACAATTTGACATTCTTTAAATTGATATTAAAAACACTCTTGGGTTCTTGTTGCTGCATTTCTTTACCTCTTAAGCAGTAAAGTACTTTCTGTGTTAAGCTGGTGTCCTAAGTCAATCTGAAAGAAGTATGAGTCCTTTATAGAATAAAAGTGCACATTACATGCAGGATTTTCACCAGCACTGCTCCAACTTCTGTTTCTACTAAAAAGGTTGGAAAACCATCTTGAAACCACTACAGTAAAAACTAGGTGAATTCTGAGCATTCCTGCAAGTTTCAACCTTTAGTCTTCACTACAAGAAGCATGACTACACTTATGTGGTAGGTAGGAGTTTAAACAAGGCAAACAGAAAGGCAACTCTAGCTGTTTCGTATACTTCCATGTATTCTAGTATAAACATGTCCAAAAAATGCTGTGGTCTCCACAAACAGAGAAGGTTCACATTCCGTCTCACCATAGGGAAATTAAAACAACTGGAATAAACAGGTAAGCTGCACCTTCCCACACAGTGTTTTATCAGTCATATCAGTACAGTGAAAAATCAGTCTCTGACAGAATTCACAGAAAGGGACGGCAATATTTAACTACAGCACTTTCCTGTTGTAAATGATATTTTAAAAGACTTTCATATTTTCTTCCTGCTGGTTACAAGCATTACCAAATGAAGCCACACTTCCCCACTATTCTTTTTTCAATCCTGTTCAGACACAAAAAACTGATCAACAAAAAGCAATGTCATCACATTATGAGACACTCACGAGAGCAGATACAGCTTACTATAATTTACAGTGCAATTCTGCACCCTGTGTAGGGGACTGCATGTATACTTCACTGAGTAAATACACAAACTCTTCCAACTCAACATACTTAGAAGATTGATTTGCATGAATGCCTTTCACACATCAACACCTATATCCCCATATCCAGTTTAAGAATAATAAAAGGTCAGTTACTACATACTAGAGGCTGTACAACAAATTTCTCTGAGAAAAAACTCTGAAAAGAAACATCTTTTCAAGACCAGTGGAACAAGATCAGACCCACCAATATCCAAAGGATCATTCTGTTTGGGCACACACACAGTGAACTGAAAAAAAAAAACAAACAAGCCATCAAGGTCATTCAGATCTAAAATTTGAAGTGTCTAGGCAAAATAATATTTATACTGGTGGAAATCAAGGTGCTAAAAAGTTAAGGAATCACAGAGTTTGATCAGGAAACTGCAATAAAATTACAGCTCAGTGTACTTGTGCTTCTCCTCCATTGCTTGAGTAACTGACTTGAAGTTCAAATCTATAAAAAATGCATGAGGTTGATCTTTGCATTCTCTGACTTCAGGAAAACAGCATCCTGGCATGTACCAGTAATACAGCTGGACTAGGGAAATTATCACTCCCCAGTACTCAGCACTGGTGAGGCCGCACATCAAATAGTGTGCCCAGTTTTGGATGCTTCACTATAAAAAGGGCATTGAGGTGCTGGAGCATGTCCAAAGAAGGGCAACAATGCTGGTGAAGTGCAAATCCTATAAGGAATGTCTGAGGGAACCGGGGTTGTTCAGCCTGGAGAAATGGAGGTGAGGGGAAACCTTATCGCTGCCTACAATTGCCTGAAAGGAGGTGGGTGCTGGCCTCTTCTCCCAAGTAACAAGCAATAGAACAAGAGGAAATGGTCTCCAGTTTTGCCAGGTGAGGTTTAGACTGGATATTAGAAAAATTTTCTTCTCTCAAATGGTTATCAAGCAGCAGAACAAGCTGCCCAGGGAAGGGATTGAATCACCACCCCATGAGGTATTTAAGCTATGTGTACATGTGGCGCTTAGGGACATGCTATAATTAATACTATGACTCAACATAATGCTCTGACTACCAGGAGAGGCTTCCAGTATGCTCACACAGTTCCTTGTAGAGCAGACTGCCACAGCATCACTCAGAGCAACATCCTGATAATAGTAACATCTCCACTGGAAACACCATGCTGAGGATTGACATTCAGCCTTACTAACCCATCATATCACATCACTTCCACATACATATCCTTCTTAATATTACTATTAATCTACATCTCTACCCACATAATTTCTCAAGTTTATTCTACATGAGGTAGTGCAAAGCTTTTCATTACCTGAATTTATTTGTTTTGGGCAGAGGCTGAATATGGTAAAGAAAAAATCTCCTCAGCTGCTGTTCTCTCACATGCACATTCAATCATAATTATTAGTCACTCTAGGTTTTGGTTTCACATTTTTCTCTTCCCACATTCATGGCAGCATCACCAAGCTTTAAAACCATTAGCGGATGGCAGACAACTGAGCCATCTGCAGTTAACTCTGCAGAATTAAATAATGGTCCCAATATTCAATAGCTGAAAGAGAATATCCAGAAGCTATTTATTTTCCTAAGAATCAAGCATGGGTAATGTATTGACAAATAAAGCTAAGACAAAATAACATTGCTTTCATACATCTTTATGATCATCTTAGGGTAATACAAACTGAAGGTTTTCAACATGTACTTTATTAGCTATTCAGTGCTAGAAATAAGGTCACGTAAATCATGAATAAATTTCAGCTGTGGTTAGTGCACAGCAAAAGTTTCATGCAATTTGTAAGCTGAAAGCTTTGGTAACTATTGCAAGGTGGTTTTTTTTAAAGTAATGGCTTCTATCCCAACATCTGAACTAAGCCTGAATGCGGAAAGCAGGAGTGAACAGTTACAAGACTTGAGAGGGAAGACACTAAAATTACTCCTTGCAACAGTGTACTGCTGGGACTGTCTGAAGGAATGGCATGGGGGTTTTTTTTTGGCAGAACAGAAGGGAAACGGGAAGATGATGTAGTTCTGTGCTTTAGGTCAGAGCAGCTCAAGCCTTTGCTACATACCATGGAAAACTGGATATAAATTGAGGATTAGCTTTACAAAGAAATGTGGTTTATAACTATGCAATTACTTGCACACTTCAGGCAAAATTCATCACCTACATCCTGGTAACTCATGGAGATACCTTATCCTAAAGGTAATCTGACTGCTACAATGTCTTTCTTATAAAAATAATCACATACATGCTGCACAGCTTTTTTTAAAATATCAGAAATACAGCATATGCTTCAGTTTCTTAAGTCACTGAAGAGAAATGTCCAAAACAGTAACTGAAAAGCCAAACATCAAGCAAGACAAACAGCTTTGAATGCAAACTTTCCATAAAAGAACAAGAAGGGAAGCCAGGGCGGTGTTGAGTCATGACTCCAAGTAGGTAACAGTTTTCCAATAGCTGCACAAAGTTGAAAAGGTAGACTCAACTCTGGATTTAACATGCTGGAAAAGACAAAGGCCATTCTTCACCTTTGCCTGTTCCCTCTTTGCTGCAACAGCTTGAACCCTTTGAATCTCCCATTTTAAAAGGTAGAGCTGTGAAAAGCTGCCAGGTACTGCTAGTTGTACCAACACCTTACTTCCTTTGAGACTAACAGCTAACTGCATTTAAATAATTTTCTTCTGGTTCTACCATGTCCATTAGAGCTGATAGAAAAAAGCAGAAAAACTACAGGGAAATGTGTCACAAAAGCCAAAAAACAAATTTATCATGGACAAAGGTCTCCAAAAGATCACAGAGCTATGCACTATGGCATCAGGTACTACACATGAAAATGCAGAGCACCACTCATGATTGGGAAGTGCCCCAAGATTCTTGGGTGTGAGAAGTGATGAGTCAACCCAAGAGAAAAATACTCTATGTCACAAACTCTGTATGAAGTCCCTGAGCCACAGCTGGCAGCAAACTGGGATTACCAACAAGGGAAATTCTATTAAAGGCCTGCTCCTTCCTTCTACCTCCCTCCACAGGCATCATCTACTGGCCGTTGTCAGAGTCCATGCATTTGGCAAGCTGGAGCTGTTACCAAGTCTGGAAAGCATTGTGTAAAAGGCTTGTTGTCCTTTCAAGGCTCCCATGCCTGTTAG
>VZRI01003164.1:0-51858 GCA_013397515.1 Upupa epops
TTCCAGCTGCTCTCTCACATAAAAACCAACTCCACCATCTCACCTTGCTGATCTGTCTCTCCTGAAAAGGACATGGCCATCCATGACCACATTCCAGTCACGTGAGCTGTCCCACCAGGTAAGTCTGTAGTACTTTACGGCATGCCACAGAAAAGGGAAAAGCAGCTGAAGTAATAAAACACAGATTTGCTCCCTAACTCTGCCAAGCTTCTGTGTAACCATAGTCAATTAATTTATTTACTTCCATAGCTAAATGGGGGCAAAGACACCTCTGTGGGAAAACACATAGTATTTGCTGATGTGGTGCTGGTGAGAATGCCAAAGTTGCTACTATTGACTTAATTTAATGTGAAAAAGAAAGGTGATACGTCTCTGCTATCAATACTTTACTAATGCAAAATAAGTTTCAGCCCCAGGTTTTTTCTCCCAGATATAAAATGGGTCATGCCTTCTCCTACATATTTCTGTGTTATTCGTCCCACAGAGCTTACCTCCTATTATACAAATAGAGAAGACAGCACTCAATTTATATAGTAAATGGACATGAAAATCCTGTCCACTTGTTTATCCACTCCAGCTATACTCTGCACAAGGCAGGCGAGCAGGGTGGGATAACAAAAGCCAATGTGAGATGAACTGAATGAGTATCTCCTCCCAGTCACACTTCCTGAGCATCAACTGACCCTGTGAATCACTCACTGCCTTTACTCCTGCAAAGCACTCCTGGAAACAGACTTACAATCACTTAAACAGATCAGTTAACATCCTGCTTCATTTCAGATTTGGGAAAAAAACATGTTCAAATCTTGCCTTTCATCACTGGTGTTTTAAATTACAAATTTAGACTCCTGGATTGCTTTTCTACAAAACCATGCTGACTACTGTCTAACTGTCCCATTTCCAAAGAAAATCTGTTGCTCTTCTGAGAAATGTCACTGAGCCATATCCTCTGCGTCATGCAACACTGACCTCAGCTTCAACTTGGTACCAATTATCCAATAGGAAGCTCAAACTTCAGCAGAATTTAAAAAAAAATACCCTGAGACAACTCAGAACATTTTTATCCAACTTTTTCTTTGTAAAGCAGCTGTAGCTCACAAAAAATGTCTGCTCTTCTCCAGACTCTTCTGCTCTTTCATTCTAAAAATAGCCTCTGTGCAATCAGTCCCAATTGTGAATCGGCTGGAAGAGCTGTGAGAGGAGGACCTAAAGAGCTGCAATTAGCTGGTAACTGTAGCACGAAGCCCTTATCAGTTAATGGAGCCACACTAGTGTTTCATAATACAAGTAATTCAGGAAATGCAGAAAGACAGGAATTACTTCAGGAAATGTAGTCTGTGCGCATTATATAATTATTTATATTTCTATTATATGTGGCTTCTCAGACAAATTATTGATTTAATGTATTACTTAAACTTCATTAAAGCTTTTTCTGCCTTGGTCCCCTGATTTGTTTCCAGCTGTTTTCATCAGTGGGTTTTTTTGGTGTTTTGCTATTTTGGGGTTTGTTTGTTGGGTTTTTTTTTAAGTACAGGAGCAAAATTTCAGAGACATTGAATTTGAACCTGAAAATCCAGAATGTCTCTGTACAGAATACCTGTAATATTTGTAGAATTCTGAACTCAAGTAAAGGCCTTGCTTTGATACATGTTGTAAATTATGCAGACACTACAAGACTTGGCTTACAACTGTAGTAGTGAACACATAAGGAAGGAGTTAGAAAATGGTGTTTCTTGGAGGGGGAAGCTGAAGGACAAAAAGGATTTGTAAAAGGACAATCAAAGTAGGAGACACAGCTCCATCCTGATTTCAGGGTTCAGGACACCAATAGATACTTTCCAGTAGAACAATAACATTTTTGTCTTTTCAAAGCTTAGAATAGACATACTGAAAATTTACAAAAATTCTGACTGCTATGTTGAATAACTTTTATCTCAATTTCTCGGTAGGATTCTTGTACACAATCACTTTATTTCAGTGCTTCAGAATGTTTTTTTGTAGTGAGCAAGTCTTTCAAAGGAGGTAACTCTTCTCTAACAGTCATGTATACTTTTATCATTTCTATATGCAGCAAACCAGTACCTGTACAGCTACTTCTGGAACATTCAGTCAGCCCACAAAGAGCACTGGCACCTTTACTGCAAAACATGAGACCTGGACAGGCTTGTGAACCAGGCCCATTCAAACCACATGAGGTTAAGTAAGCCCAAGTCAGGGTAAGCACCTGCACAAATATTTGTTGGGTGGTGCATGGATTGAGAACAGTCTTGAGGAAGACATGGCATCATTGGTAGATGGGAAGCTCAGCATTAGCTGACAATATGCAAGTGCAGCCCAAAAGACCAACAGTATCCTGGGATGTATCAAGTTTGACTAACAGGTCAAGAGAGGTGATTCTCCCCCTCTATTTTGCTCTTATTATACCCCACATGGAGTACTGCATCCAGTTCTGGACTCCTCAATATAAGGACATTGAACTGTTGAAGCAAGTCCAGAGGAAAGGCCACAGGGATGATCAGAGGGCTGGAGCATTCCTCTTGTGAAGATGGGTTCAAGGAGTTGGAGCTGTTCAATCTGGAGAAGAGAAGGCTCCAAGGGAGACCCTGTATGTCCTCACTGTTCATAAAGGAGGCTTACAAGAAAACTGCAGAGGAACTTTTTGTAAGAGACTCCAGAGACAGGTCAAAGAGGATGGGTTTCAAGCTAAAAGAAGGTAGACTGAGATTAGAACTTAGGAAGAAATTTTCTCACTATGAAGGTGGTAAGGCACTGGAACAGGATGCCCAAGAAGGTTGTGGATGCCCAGAAATGCTCAAGGCCAGTGTGGATGGGGCTCTGGGCAACCTCGTCTAGTGAGAGATGTCCCTACCCACGGCAGGGCAGTTGGAACTACTTGGTGTCTGAAGCCACTTCCAACCCAAACCATTCTCTAATTTTATGATCACAAATCCTTACTTGTGAATAGCTGCCTTCCTGTTTCTGGCTTACTTCAGTTCAGATCACATTAATATTACAGCTCTAATTTAAAAATTTTCAGAATAAATTTGTATGTTTTCATATATATCCAAAATTGATATCATTAATTTACCTTTTTGACTTTTTTCTAGAAGCTTTTGCCCAGAAAAGAAATCCTTGTGTATTCATTACTAAATAGTATGACTCCATTTCTACTACACAGTGAGTACTTAAGTAATAAAAATACAAGGATTTACTAAATAAATACAAATATATCCAGTTGTATTTTATAAGTGCTAGGTATATCTCTCATTTTTAAGTGAATAAATACAACTTGGTTTGGAATAATACAGTAAATATTTGATCTGTGGCTCAAATATGGCAGAGGAGATGGTATTTGGAAAAAAATAAATTTGGTAAAAAAATATTTCTGTGATTATCACATCTTTATATACACCTCTGGCATAGCAGTCAGGAAATTACCTTTGCCACTATCTTGAAATAATTTTGTAATACAGAAAAAAAATCAAATATATATGTAGTACCTTACCTTCACAATTTATTTTCTTCATAAACTAGAATTTCAGCTGTTTGGTTTTATCTGGGGTTTTTGGAAGGTTTTTTTGCTTTTTATTGGGCTTTTTTCAGAGTGGGGCTCTTTTGTATATAAAAATGATAATAGTTTTGAGTAGTAGATCTTTCCAGGTAATGTTAATCATGATTTCCAGCACTGCAATCAATTGACTACAATCCAATTTTGAATTAAGTTCCTCAGAGATTCCCAAAATACCCATTTGCAGGTGGCCCAAACACAGCATGTTATGGGCATAAAAATCCTGTGCACCAGCCATGCTTGATCAAAAGTTTATGTTGGTAACCAGTGTCCATAAGGATTGTGTTTATTTTTGGTCCTGAATATTACATTTATTTCAGAAATCTAATGTGCTTGTCAAAATCTTATTTAGGGTCTTCTTGGTGACACCATCTGCAGGCATGTAAAGGACATGGAACAGTTACAGCAAGTCCATATAACTGGGATGGATGCCCTCACTGTCAAGGGTCACTGCAGTAAGACAGCTTTTTCGGCATCAGCTGAAACAAACAGGTAACTTTTTATGTTCTAGATATGGCAGAGAGAGGAAACCATTTCTGGTCCACATACTTTAAGATAAAATAAATGAGAAACTCCCACCATGTTCACAGGGACGTATTTAGCCTTTTACTCTTTCCTTGCAAGTAATTTGTACTGTCATGACTGGAAACAGGTCATTTCAACACATGGGTCATCACCCCTTCCCCCTGGAAATAGCAGTTTTCAATGTTCCTAGAAGGCATCATTTGGGGATTTCACAGACACATTCTTTCAAGACATGGTAGGTAGATGCCTTGCAGAGTCAAGGTAATAAACCTGTACTTAGCTGTGACTGAACGCATTTCCTTGACAGCTCATGACCTGCTGCTGAAGCAGCTTCACAATTCTTTATTTCCTAAGGGAAACTCTACTTTTGCTAATTCACAGATATTTCTAGGTTAGGAATAAAGACTCTGGTTGAGAGACAAGTCAGTGGATGCCCAATCTGCACTATAGTACATACTTGACAGCTGAGAATATATCAGTGAAGAGTTATTATCCTCCATTAAAAAAAAGCTTGCACTGAGTTTTACTTGTTTCTTCTTTATATTCCCTGACTGAGAAAAAGGAATAAAACACTCAGCCACACTTAAAACTTCAAGCCACGCTTCACGGAAGACAGACAACTTTTTTTTTGTCCGCAAGTCATTTTGCCCTTTAGACAAACATGGAGCAGTGGAATAGAGAAGACATACAAGGTTATGAGAATAGGAAAAGCTGTAGCTTGAAGAAATATGAGGGAGGAAAGAGAGGACATTTGGCAATGGGAATAATAAAATCTTCCAGCTGGCAAATATCAAAATATCCAGATACCACGTTGGAATCAGCCTGAACTTAGATTACATGGTATGGGAAAAGTCTTGCGTGAGAAAGAATCAAATGGCATGACCAGTGTTTGTAATCACTGGAAGAAAAACTGAGTACAAAAAGGATCTTTTATCAGGAATATGAATTTAAACAGTTAAGAGAAAGATGGTTGCATATAAACAAATGAGACAATTGCATAGCTAGAATAGATCGTATAGAGAGAACTAGTTGGATTTTAGTCTGGCAGGGAAAACAAAGGTGCCAGGCAGGCAAGCAGAAACAAAAACAGTGATGGTTCATAAAACTTTTCATGAGAGCAGTTACTGGGCTGCAACAGCAAATAGAGAGAAAGCAAACCCACATAATTCCAATACATAAAGGAGACAGAAAGCATATGAGTAGCTTTACACATACACGTTGTCGCTCCAAATTCAAATGAAATTACTCATGTGAATAAAACCAGTGATATGCATGAGCCTGCACAATGTAGCCTAGATACCAGAGTAAAGGAAGGACCAACTCTTTTGTCAGAAGCCTGAAAAAATGTTTTGCAAGCTGTTTTCATATTCAGTTTCCAAATGACAGGATTCATTTTTGACTGGAGCTTGGCTTTCTGAAAAATCATCACTCCCAGCTAACATGGTCCAGTATTCATCCCAAGCCAGGCACACTTTGGCTTGGATTTTAGATGGTTGCATTTCTTTGTCTTTTGCTCCGTAGAAGGCATTTTGTTGCTTTACACGCTTTGATTGTGGAAAACGGAATGAGCAAAAGGAAAGTGGTGAAGCTCCTAAACTGCAAGCAAGTAAACAAGAGGTCTTTCTGGCTCTATGACAGACCTCCTGTGCGGTATTGCGGAAGTCACAAGTCCCTGTTCTCCCCTGGTCTTCTGGCTGCAGAGTGCTGATGCTGTACTTCCTTCCTTTCACAGCCTCCGCTTCCTTGCGTACACTTGGATGAAAGTAACTTGGGTACAAATGCACATGGTTGTGCAACATTTGTGGTGTACACAGGTACAACCATGTGTACCAAAAGGCTATCTCAGTGCTCCTTGTGATGCTGTGTGCACATTGGTGCCTTTACTGCCTTCCCTCTCCTCCCCTTCTCTGGGTGGCAGACTGGCTTCTTCTCAGTAGGCACTGGGGTGAGCACATAGGTGACTCTGGCTGTAGCAGGCACTGGGGTCCACAGGCCCTCCCACTGCACCTCTGCTCTGGGCAAAACTCACTTTCACACCTCCATCTCCTAGGACTGCTGATCACTGCCACACTGGGGTTTGGTCCTGACAGAGCACGGAACTAATAAAAAAGAATAATTTATAAAGTCAAAAAATAAGAGGTTTTTTCGAGCCAGACAGGGCAGGAACACCTCTCACTAGCCCAGGTTGTCCCATCCAACCTGGCCTTGAGCACTCCCCAGGGATCTATAACCTCCCCGGGCACCCTGTTCAGTGCCTCAAAAACCTTATAGCGAGGAATTTCTTCCTAAGAAGAAATTGCATAGAGTCTCAATCTACCCTCTTTCAATTTAAAGCCATCACTCCTGCCCTGGCGAATACCATGCCAGTTGTGATCACTGATTCCGTTCCAAGTTGCCCTCCCGGGGGCCACCAGGCTAGGAGGAGAAGGCGCAGGACTGGGCCTCCGCACAGCAGGACCACCCTGGATCGAACTCCTACAGTCCAACACGTCCACAGCCTGGCACCTCCGCCCGCCCCTCCCTTCCTCCCTCCCTCCTCCGACCCTCCTCACCTCCCGACAGCCCTGAGACGCGTCTGGGAGCTGCGTCCGCCCGCGTTGCCGCTGCCGCTTAGGGCACGGCCCAGCCCCGGGAGGAGCTGCCGAGGCGGCGTGACCGGGGCAGGGGCGGCTCTGCCGGGCTTTGGGCCCTGCAGGGGGCGAGGCCGGGGCACCCAGCGGGGCGCCGGGGATCCCGGGTCTGTGCCTTGCCCCAGATGTGCGCTGCCGCGGCACAGAGCAATTACTTGTGGGGCTGTGTAAAACCCCATTCCCGGCCCCAGAAACAAACGGTTTTTTGGTTTTTTTGTGGGAAGGACGAGCGCGGGGAGCGGCTGTTTGTTTCTGCACACAGTTCCAAGACCTTTTAAGTCAGCTTTTAGCCCCGAGATGCCTCTCCGCACGCTTTCCTCTGAGCTACAGCCCGGTGCTTGCTTGGACTTGTGCCTCTGGCCGTGTCTTGCGTGTCTGCCTCGGCTCCCAGCTTTTTGAATTGTTCTGTTTCTCCTTCGCAGCTACATAAGGCTTCATAAAGCAGTGAAGAATGAAACTTCCCCCACCCACACGTGCCTCTTTTTTTTTCCCTGATGACATGTTTTCCCGCTTTGGGGTGGAGGCTACTACTTTTTCTTTTAGCAGTGCTCCTAAAAAAAGAGCATCATTGATGTTTCCACTTAGGGTAAGTGGAGGCCAGTAACTACACCCAGTCCATAGTAATACAAAGCATGTGGCCATGACTATATGAAGAGTACAGTATTTTAATGTATATATAAAGATATCCAATTATGGGAGCAATACATAGTTATGAAATTTTTATGCCTGAACTTTTAAGTGTCATTGAGAAGCCAGGCCAGAACTACATTGCAGAACTTTCCCCAGAACCTCTTAATTGCATCCCACTAGGAATTAAAAAAAAAAAAACCAAAAAACAAAAAACAAAACCAAAGCTAAACCCCAAAACAAACCCACACATTTTTCATAAAAAGAACTCTGAGATCATTAGCTAACATTTGGAAGTCCCTCAAATTAACATGCATGAAGGACTGTGGCCAAACTCCCACTGGCTCCCATAAAAGCAGTAATCAGTCCTTCAAGCAAGATTCTCTACAAAATAACACCCAGAAGCCCCTGCAGAAGGGATTGCCAATCTCACCATCTGACTAGATTAAAAACAGCAGTAACAATGTGATAATTGACAGGAGAAACTTCCCTGACAAGGAATGAATCAGTGTTTATTTTTAGCCTTTCCCCCAAATGCTTTATTTAAACAAAAGATTAACTAATTATTTTCGTCATTATAGTGTCCACACTAGAAACGCGGGGTGGCAGATACTTGCATATCTGCAGGGAGCACATTGTTTTGACTTATCTTTTGAGGTCTACGTCCTGGATGAATATGACTGTGCCAATTGTCCTTTAGTTTCTAGTCTGATTAAATATGAAAAGTATCAAGGTTTCACTAAATTTAGACACTCTTTGAACAAGATATTTTATATCCTAAACAGAAAGCCTCAAAAAAGGCTTTGGAAAATGCAAGCTGTTATTTTCTCTGTATCCTACCTTTGCTCCAAAGCTTCACTTAGACAACAAGTATTAATCAGTATTAATCTTGTCACTGCAAATATTCCCTGCAACCTTTTGTAATGACAGAGCACTTGCATTCCAAGAAGATAAGATCTACCTGTGCACAGGAGCCAGCAAAAATCTTATCTAGGACAAGCCAGCTCACCAGAGAAAAGGCAGGCAAAAGATGTGTCCCGTCTGATGGGACAAATGCAAGGAAACAGTGCTGATTCTGAAGATTCCAAGTCATATCTATGTTTCTCTTAATAAGCTTTTGAGCTCTGCTTTATTTGAAGAGGGGGACCTCACTATTTTGTCTTACATTTTGAATGAAATATGGGTCACAGCATGAGCTTCATTATCAGAAGAGGAATCAAACTCCTCTGAAAATGTATTTTGGCTTTCCTGCTATGGAACTAAGAAATATGAATGAACTTTTGTTTCACTTTTTCACTAACATGTAATATGAAGATTACTACATAATGCACAGAGCTGATTTACTGTTCTGTTGCTTTTATAGTCTTAAAGCAATTCTAACACACTAAATTAATGGGTCAAAACATTTTAGTCTTGCAGAATGAGTCTCATTTTAAGCATCCAAGTATTTATTCTCCAATGGAAAATACTTGTGGTGGATTTCTTTTCCACACTTTTTAACATTTCAGACAATTTTGTGCTTGTCTGCTTAGGCTAGGTTAATTCTAGTTAAAATATTTATTTGTACCATTTTAGTGCATACCTGATCATTCTTGAAGAGAGTGAAAAGTGAAGTAGATGAGCATAGAGATAACAGAAAGTTACCAGTTTCTTTCTATGCAGCCTGTTTGGGTCAAACAGAAGTTGTATCAGTCACAGGAGCAAGAAAGGCATCAAAATGAAATCTTACTTAGAAATAAAACTATCCTTTCTCCCATTTCCACTTCTTCTGAAAACACCAGCAGAGAAATGGCTGCTGGTTGGGATGAGCTCTCTGCTTTGCAAGTATGTGTCTTTTATTATCTGCAATGGTGACCCCACAACCCCAGGTAATTTAATTTCTGTTTAGAAGTAAGATGAATGTTGAACACTAACAGGAACATTGTACAAGATAATTTAATCTGTGAGCAATCAGGCCACACAAATCCATAAATCATTCATAATCACTCTTATGCAGTGTACTGCAAGAGATACAGTTAACTGTGAAGCAAAATATTACCAATGACGGGGAGGCTGAGTCAAAAAATAAGATAGCTCAGTAAAATCTGCAAAAACCTATGGACTTTTAACCAGAATTAATTTGATTTGTTACATGTCATGCACCAAAAACTGTTCAGGGCAGAATTTGAGGTCCTAGAACTAAAACAGAGATGGTAAAAAAATCCGATGCACAGTGTCACTCAGTTCCATAGTTTGCATCATGACTGAATTCCTAAACCACCTTATGTGTTTTTATATAAACTACTCTGCTGTTTAGAGCCTCTCCCTTGAGTGTCTGCATCTGCACCAGTTAAAGCTTGGCACTCCTTTGTATCTGAATTCAGTCAAGAACTAAAGACTACGTATTCCATTCCAGTCCCAAGAGCTGCTCAGTTCAAGAGGTAAACTTCAAACACCTCTAACAAATGCTGGTGAGACTAAGCCTTCACTACTGCAATTGTACCTGTTCCCTCAAAAAAGATATTTTTATGATATACTAGAGCAGATATAAAGCATTTATTCAAGAAGAGGAAGGTCTGAGTTCAGGGTCTACTCTTCGCAGATCAGAGATTTCAGTAGTCACATTGGTATCTGGGTGCATTAAGTGTTCACCTGAACCCAGCCTCAAAGACTGATCACTCAGTGCTATGGCATTTTCTATTTAGAGGGTGGTAGCTGTTTCTGAGTCTAGCTAGTCCAGGGGCCTCTTGCTTCAGCGTGTTCCTGTTCTCTGTATTTGTTGTCTAATCTATCTCAGTATAGTAAACCTATTTTAAAAAAAGACAAGCTATTAATCTTTAAGGGAAATGTTTCTCTCAGCCTAGCAATAGCTACTCGGGAGTTTGCACTTGCAGTTACCAGATCGGTGGATATAATCAGGAACAAGTAGTTAACCCTCCGGGAATATCTTCGGCGAGTACAGGCAGAGTTACCGCAGGATGGCACTCTTGTGCCACGGAGCGTGTTTTGGAATGTGATTTTATTTAGCTGTAAATAGATTCTTTTAAAGACAAAAAGCCAAGCTCACTTCTTCCTTATATCATCATAAATTTGGAGTGGCTTCACGTAAGGCATTCAGTTTAATTTAGAGTTGCACCAGCATAACTGGCAGAAGACTACAAGCCAGATGTTGAGAAGTGATGTTTTGGTTATTAATTCTTTGTTTTAAACAATATATAAAATTTAAATACAAGGAGCAGGTATAGAGGCTGTGGCTGTGAAAGACTAAAAAGCGTCCAGTGTCTCAGTTCATCACTGTTGTTATAGACTACACTAAATTCTAATAATCAACTATTATTATTTTTTTTAATGCTGGTGTTTTTACCCTTAAGGCTGCTATATATGCACAGTATTCTCTAAAGACTTAAGAAAATAATTCTTCTGTGGCTTCTGTAAAACAAGTAGCTGTATTCATTCTAAAAGTCAATATTTGAAGTCTTTGTTTTAACATTTCAAGTCTATATATTCAAATGTTTGAAGAATGTTTGTCATTTCTAATCCAAAATACTATGCTTGTAATGTGGAATACTTGAAAAATGTCTCAACTATTCTCACGTAGAATAATCATTTTACAAAAGTCAACACATTTTTCTGGAAGTATTTAGTTTTCTGAGAAAAAAATCAATTTTGGACTAAACTTGCATTTAAAAACTGGTGATCATCTCAACTCTCTAGTGAAAGAGAATCATATCCGCAATAAACATAACACATTTGGCTTACTGTACTGTCCATGTATTGCATGTCAGTGCAGTGTATGGGAGAATACCAGGTAATCTCTACAGATACATTTGAACATCAGGGAAATATCTCCATGAAATTTGTCCTTGTGTTCCTTTTCTGTTGGTACAGGTGGTGACAGTTTTCTCAACTCCAAATCTGTGTGGTACTCTGACTGTTAGGAATGTCTGACAAGTTCAAGTTCACTTTAGTGAAGTCATCTTCTCTACCTTCAGTTCCACCAAAACCAACAAGAATGCTAGTAATCAATGTAAGCTGAGGCATTTTCTATTTTGGTGCTGGTAGCATATCTCTGGTTTCAGCCAGGGAAGGAAGTACTTACCATGTTTTATCACAGCCAGCTCTTGTGATTTACTTGGCATAACTGGAAGGAAATTGTGTAAATATGAGTGAAACCCTATTCTTGGGAAATGCAAAGTTTCATGGACTTAGGGTCTTTAATGTGTATTTTTGGTTATCACTTGTATGCTATCACTTCAACTTTCTATTTGTAGCATAAGCATAGTATTATGCTAATTCTGTGATGCTTAACAGACAAGTTCTTATACATGTGCTAAAAGTACTCCGGCAGACCTGGCAGAATTACGGTAAGAATGTTTCACTACACCTTTCCTGCTCTCCCTAGTTTTGGCATATTCTGAGAGTCATCATGGCCTTTGCCCTATCATAATTTGGGAACTCTGGGAAGATGTTCTCAATTAAGGATTGGCTATTATGGCTGAATAACACAGCAACCTGAATCTATTCAGAGAATAGAATAGAAACTATTGGTTTCTCACACTTCTGCCCTCCTATCCTTGCATTTTATGCTGGGACTTATGGCATCCACAGCCAAAAGGATGATCTGCAATTACCCTATAACATCCCCCCACACACACACTCTTTCTTTCTTTGTACTGTTGCCATGAACTGAATAGCTGGTAGTTAATTTTTAAAAATCTATTTTATGGCAATTCCCCTGGGCTATGTTCTTATTTGTGGTTTTGTTGCAATGGCTATTATAGATACTGGTTGTTGAGAGAGACACTGATGTGGAGAGCTTAGAAGCTTTAGGTAGCACAAGTGGAGAACTGAGATCCAGGGAAACCGAGTGATTTGCCCAAGGTCACATGCTAAATTTGTGGCAGTGTTAATCTATGCAATCTGATTATCTAAGGCATGTAGGCACCAATGCATGTTCTGGTGTATGCATCAGCAATAGGAATGCTAAACTGGATAAATTAATTTGGAAAAAAAGTAAAGGAAATAAAAAGAAAAAAGAAAAGACATGTTTTGCACTACCTGAAGATTTGTGAGAAAATTCCATTTTCCCCATTATTTAAATATTTTCAAAATGCATAAACTCTTGGGATCTGCATTTTAAAATGTTTCAAACTGAAATAACATCTGTTAAATGTAGTCAAGAGACATCTGGCTTTCCATTCCTGAAACCTTTAGCTCAGGTGGCCCTTCTCCTGTCAGCTGTGCTGTGTAGCAAAACTGGTTCAATAGGTCATTCTGTTCTCTTTGTTTTTAGCTCTCAGTTTCCTATTAAAAAGATGGTCAACAACAAGAGTAAGCAGAAGGGAAAAGGAGGTTCTGTGTAAGGTACATATTAACCTGTGAAAAACTACACTTTTAGCTTCAGGCTAAGTTAGATAACTGATGAGAGCAGACCTGTTAGGCATTAGAAAGAACACCTGGGATTGTTAGCGCCAAAACAGTTTATCTTTCATCGGTGGAAATAACAATCTGATACAAATCCCACTGAAAACAATGAAAATCTCACACTAATGGTCACAGGGATCTGGATATGACCATCTCTGGTATCACCTAGTGAAAGCTGGTCACCAGTACACAGTATTTTAATTGGAAGACTGTGAAGTATCATCCAAGCAGTTCTACACAGTGCAGTAATTGAAATTGTTGATTAGAATGGCCAGAAATAGTTGATGTATTGGGTACACTGTCTCTTCAACAATCACTCATTCCAGTGGAGTCAGTCTGAGGACAGCTGGGAGGGGCAATCAGAACAAGAGTTCAAAGGCCTCAAAGAGAGAAGTCCATGAGCATATTTTGGAGACTTTAGTTCTTACATTCTCAGCTCTTTGTGCTTTGACAGTGCCTTGGACAAACAAATACATTCTTGAGAATTGCGTAATTTTTTCCCTTCACCTTTTAAGAACAGGACCAAGACTCATAAAGGCATTTATATGCTTACGTTCCTCCTGAAATCATTACATTTTCAAAAATTGCACAATCATCTGATCCTTAATTAGCAATTAAAAGCTTCATTGTTCAGTCCATAGAATTAAAATTAGGAAACCAGTAATTCTGAGGTGGCGGAATGCTCTGTCTGTATCCTTACTGAAAAGAGCAGCACACTTGTTTTTCAGGACTGATCTCAAAAATAACTTGGAAAATAAACACTATGACCTTCTGTTGTGAACATTTTGATGATGCAGAGAGGCCAAAAGGCCATTGGAGTCCTCCTGATTATACAGTTTAAATTTACCACCACACACATGACTTCAAAAGCAAAAGTAATCTGGAGGAAGGGTTTCTCCAGATTTTTCCTTAGGTGTGACCTTTCTCATCCCAGTCCATGATTTTAAAATACTGAGGAAGGAATCCTAATCTGAGAGAGTTTCCAAAACAGAATTAGAGTTGCAGCAATTTCTGCAGCAGGATCTTGCAAAGTGCTGATTGTATAAATTAACAAATGAGGGTCAGGTCTCTGAGCATAGAGGAAACTTGCTGAAGGCAGATAGGGTGCAGGAAGGGAAAAGGGAGTTGTACAGCTTGTAGGCAGTGGCGAGCAGCTTCCTGATACAATTTACTTGCTGAAACATTGTGTTTCCTTCAGAACAGTGTTTGACTTTGCTTTTGCCATTGAAAGTTTAGTCAGATGTCTTTATTGGTAATTATGTCTGATTTACATAGCCCATCATTCACAGTCTGATACCAGAGTGACCATTCCCTAGCTAAACTGTAATTATCTAAATCCAGGTAGTGGTATGGTCCATCCATAGCCAGCTAGGCTATAATTAAGTGTATGCTTTGAACAAATAGGAACTAGTATGACCTCCAGGAAAGATGGTGCCTTTTTACTACAGGAAGAGCAAAAAATGTCAATAGTAACATATATATATATGAAATACTTGAGAAAGGAATGACCAAGAAGCTCACTCTGTGATCAGTGGGTTCATAGCTTGTTTTGCTCTGCACCCTCTTCATCTACTCTCCTCAGCCGCACTTGACTGGTGTATTTGCCACATATATAGGTATATACTTCATCCAAACACAGTTATGGTTTTGTGTTTGGCACATCAGTATTTGGAATTGCTACGATATACAGAATCACCAGTAGTGTGGTTCAAAGGACTGGCATTTATTACAGAAAACTTCTGCATGATGCAAACACAAGCATTTTTCTACACTGCTCGAATTCCAAATTGGTCCCGCCGATTAATCGTGGATTTTCTTGCCTCTGAAGCTTTATGTAGGGCCGAGGGACATCTAGTGGTTTAACAGAATATAGCGAAAGAAGATCTGCTCAGCAAGGTTCCTTGTTGTGCAAACTAACTATATAGCGGAGAGAAGACTGTTATGCTGCTCTGACTAGGAACAGTACTGGACCTCTCTGGACTAATGAAAATTGAGAGGCCAACATTGGGTAGTCAAGGAATGTAATCTCTGAATGTCTCATTCATATCCCAGCCCCACAAAGCAACTACTTTGGCTGATGCATATGACTAAAGGAGGAAGCCTACACATAAAGATGGAGACTTCTCTGCAACTGAGTGCAAATCATTGCCAAATATTAAGATAAACTGGAGAGAGCAACAGGAGGCATTCTGTCTCACCTGAGATGCTGATAAAACCTGTCAGAATGAGAAAAGACAAACCACTCATTATTTTGTAAACTCAGGTTTTTTAAGGGTAAGAAGTGTTGATAAAGAAAATCTTTTGCTAAACAAGTAGATTTTTTTTTTTCTTTTATTTCTTTTTTCCTCAGAACAGGCTCAACTAGAAGTTGTAGGCCTTGGAGAAAATAAGAAAACCATGATAAAGCAATCAAAGTGTTGTCATGTTCTGGCACACTAGATGCAGCTCCACATACTATACCAGGATTTGGAGAGGGGTTCTCAGCCCCTGTAAGTGCCATTAAAATGATAAAGCAGCACTTACTCAAATACTGCTCAGATTGCACTAGGAGCTTGGGATACAGGGATTGGGTCTGGTGCTTCATGTTAATGGGATTTGAATTTCCAGAGTTTGTTTCATTAAGGCACACTGAAGCAGGAACTTTATTAATGTCCTACAGTTAATGAGTAGTGAATGTACTGAGTATATGATAACCCCAGGATGATTAATGATAGTATTTCTTTAGAAAGATGCATTAGCAGCCTATACTTAGGTGACAGATTTGCAGGTTTTAAACTCTCAAAGTTTTAGGTGCCCCTAGCAGGCACAAGATTGTATTATTGAGGTCCTGCTTATCTGCAGGTTTGTTTCAACAATAGCTTGTTGTAGACAAAAGTTGTAATGAACAGAGCTTCCAAAGGATTTCTCTATTGGAGCCTCTCATGGAAGCTGTATTTATGATGTGAACACAGACATATCCAAACCCTATTGCTGAAGAAATTGAAGCTAAGTTTACCAGTATTAAGGAAAAATGAGCTGTATTTGTTTTAGCTGGCAAATAACCATGTATCTTGATTTCAGACACTTCTGGGAAAGAATGAAAAAGCCATATGAAATAAACTAATGCAACAGCAGTCTGATATTAGAATGAATTAAAAGAAGCAGAGTGGGGTTTTAACCAATGTTTATTTTATAATTAATGACTACCTAAGTGTCTGCTTACCTTTGCCACTGTGAGGTTCTGGTTACCACATTACCACTTAACTGATTAATAGGGTGGTACAAAATCAATCTAAAGTTACAAGAGCTTCAGACTGAATAATCTCCCTTATGAGAAGATCTAGGAAAGAGTATCAGTCCTGTACTGGCCCACAAGTACGTAAAAAAAGCATGTGTTGGGGAAAGGCTGGAGTATGCCTTGCACAGATCGTGAATGGAAAGGGTAAATGGGAACTCTGAGACTAAACTCAGCACCTGGCATCCTTCAAGCACAAGGTCGGTTACAACATTGGAAATCAGCCTAGGACTCCTCTGCTCTTACTTCTGTTGATGTTAGAGTGCCAAAGCAAAAAAGCTATGACTACGCAACTCAGGCTTCCACTCTTGCCGCGCTATGCTTTGCCCCGGCCTTATGCAGGCAGTTACATATTTACTACCACAGGCGGACACAAATTTCCATTGACTAATCTTCCTCTGGCAAGGTGAGTCATCATATAAATAAAGGACGTTTCTGCTTGTTCTCTTTTCAGATTATAATCCACCCAGAGCTCCAAAAAGGCCAGGCCAGTAGCCTCAACACCTATGACCAACTTTGTTCTCCCATAGTAACAGAGGGAAACAAGAGATGTCTGTAGCTTCAATTTTTCTGCAGGGAAATATCTTTCTTTGAAATAACTTTGAGAGAAACTGCCAAGGATCCTGGTAAGAAGTTAGCCTTTTCTGTCTGCATTTCTCCATCTGTCAAAATAATGCTTAATCCTTCCCTTCTTCACAATGATGTTGTGAGGACTCATCAGTTAACATGTTTACATCATTAAATGTGATTTCCTGTTCTAAATTACCTAGATTTAGTTATTAGGAATATTTATCTCACCCTTCTTAAAGATCTTTTCACACATCTGTTGTCCTCTTTGCTTTTTGCTCCTGAAAAACACAGTTGTTGCTAGTGTAGCTCTTGAAAACCTGAAAACAATTTTAATAGTCACACTGATTATTTTTCTGAGCAATTAAATAATCAGCAAAGGAGAAGAAATCTTCAATTTCTGTTTTTCCTCTTTATTAGTGTTGGAAAATTATGCATACCTCATAGTTCTCGCTACTAACATTTCTCATCAGTGCTCCAACTCCCTGTTCATGAATAACAATCTTTGCATATATTTATAAACATGGTTTAGTTCAGAGATCTCTGAGACAATTATTTATGACGGAAATTGGAGTTATCTATAAACAAACTCCAGTACGAATATAATGTGCTTCCTGTGTTTGCACACTGCAGGACCTGTACCTCTTTCTACAAAAAGGCATCTTTCTCTGGTGTAGAACACTAGCAGACCAAAATATCTGCAGTCTTAACTATGAAGTGTAGTCCAAATGAACTTGTACAGGGGACCCAAGAAAGCAAAATGATCCACAAGCTTCTGTAATGAACTTAACACCAGAATTGGCATGAGATTTTCATCTGTGGCACACTGTTAAAAATGTATTTAGGTATATAAGCAGTACCCAAATTTGGAGGTAGTGATCATTTTAGTTATGGTCCTGCTGCCTTCTCATTATACAACTTGTCCTTTCACACACAACAATGCCTGACCTGTGAAACAGCCCTTTCTTTTCTCTCTCCCTGTCACAATGCCTTTTACTAATGGACACTACTGTCTGCATCTGGGCAAGAACAACCCCAAGTACCAGTATAGGTTGAGGACTGACCTGTTGGACAGCAGGGTAGGAGAAAGGGACCTGGGGGTCCTAGTGGACACCAGGATGACTATGAGCTGGCAATGTGCTCTTCTGGTGAAGAAGGCCAACAGCATCTTGTGGGGGATCAGACGGGATGTGGTTAGCAGATAGAGGGAGGTGCTTCTCCCTCTCTACTCTGCACTGGTGAGACCATATCTGGAGTATTTTGTCCAGTTCTGGGGCCCTCAGTTCAAGGACACAGAGCTGCTGGAGGATGTTCAGCGTAGAGCAACGAAGATGATGAAGGAAGTAGAGCACCTTCTTTATGACAAAAGGCTGGGGGAGCTGGGGTGTCTTTAGCTTAGAGAAAAGGAGGCTGAGGGGTGACCTCGTTAATGTCTATAAATATATGAGGGGTGGGTGTCAGGAGGATGGAGCCAGGCTCTTCTTAAGGTCATCCAGTGATAGGACAAGGGGCAATGGGTGCAAGCATAGGAGGTTCCATATCAATATCAGAAGGAACTTCTTCCTACTGAGGGTACCGGAGCATTGGAGCAGGCTGCTCAGGGGGGTTGTGGAGTCTCCTTCTCTGCAGATGTTCAAGACCCGCCTGGATGTGTTCCTGTGCAAGTTGGTCTAGGTGATCCTGCTGTGGCAGGATTCTATGATTCTATGATCTCTCCTACTGGCTTCTGTAAAATACTGGATTTTCCTACAGTAGTTACCTCCTGACTCTTTTCCAAGCTCCAAACTACTTCCCCATCCAGATTCACTGCAAGATGCTGTATGTTAACATGGGTAAACATCCTAGCCTTATATACACACAGAGAAGGTGAGTTACGCTTCATACAGACTTCACAGTGAGGATGATCAAATGCTTCAACAGGATGCCCAGTAAGACTGGGATGTCCATCCTTGATGATATTCACACCTGGACCAGTCAAGGCACTAAGCAACCTGACTTAACTTTGAAGACAGCTCTGATTTAAGGGCATAAAGATTGAGATATCTCCAGTCATTCCTTCTAATCAAAATTATTTGTTTTTTTCATAAATTAACTAAATATTGAAGGAAATTAGGAAGAGGAAGAACATGCAAGAATCTAAGAGAAAGATGTTTTTCCAGCAAGGATGATAAAGATTACAACAAAACAAAGGAGAACTGCACATAGTCAGTCTGCTTTTCATCTTACTTGTGCTGAATTAAGACAGGATGAAATCAGATGTATGTTAAAATCAGTAGAGAACCAAGAAGACAATCAACACCAATATGTCTGTGGTTAGTCCAGACTTGCTTTGTTTGTCTGTACTCAGGGCCTGGTTACTATATGTGTGTGTTGTATTCAGGATACTCCTAGTTGGAATATTCCAAGGTGCCATCTGAATTAATTCCTGCAGATTCAAATTTGAAGTATGATGCAGGCAGTAATGCACCTCCTCAGAGATGGGCTGAGGTGTTGCAATCAGATGTGCATTGTAGAGTAACCTTGTTACAGGGATGAAGAAGAATAGCAACAGTCCAGAGCTATCCCTGCTCACTTCATTGAAGCAGCATTTCCAGCTCCTCCATCATCTGAACACTTACAAGTATGGTTTGTGTTCCAGTGTGTGGATACATAAAATGTCCAAATGACACCTGGAGTTGTGACAAGTCTATGTTGTAAGAAATCATCTCAGGTGATCAGCTATATGGGTTTTATAGTACTAATAAGAATCAAGGCAAAAACAGAGAAACAAAAGTTAAAATGTAAATCTGATATCCCAGTTTTTGAGAAAGACTTCCCAAATTCTAGAAAACTCAATACATAAGCGATCTTGATTCACAGTCCTCAACCTCACAAGCAATTTCAGTTTGTTCAATTTGAGATGTTACTAGCCTTTATTACACAAAAAAAATTAAAGTTCTTTGATTCAGTGGTACAAGTTGTTAAAAAATCTCTAGAATCTTGGTGAAAAAAATTGTTCTGTGTTCCAGTTTATTTAACTACTACAAGTAGTACTACTTGGGAGACAAGAACTGATAATGCCAGCATCTGTTTAATAATTATTATATGATAAAGTATTGTTCTTCCACTATCCTCTTAAGTAGAATAAGTTCCTGAAATTGAAAGTCAAAGAACAAAGGGCATAATTAGAACAACAAATCTGGCAGCAAAATATTTCTTTTTAAACAATTGAATTTCAAGGGCAACACCCTGTTGTATAGCTCAATAGAAGGGTACTGAAACATAAAATGCCCTAACATTAAACTGCTTTAATATGATCAAGTTCTCCAAAATTCAAGCCCCAAAAGCCAGTACAGAAGCTTGAAAATTACAGTAAACTATAGTATATCACTCATGGGTGGCCTTGATGCTGGATCTGGGATGAATTACATTAAATAAGTCAGAAAAAATTGTTAACAAGGAAATCTGAAGGGCAAGCACAATGACTGCTATAACAGAGAATTTAGCAATTCAAAAAACAAATTTTCCCCTAAGAGTCTTCTATAAGATTGTAACAGAAACAAAAATACGCTGACAACTAGAAAGAAAAACAAGCAACATATTGGATAAAGCTGTAAAGAACAGACAAGGTTCCAGGTATGCAGGTGCTTCTTTCATCTGAACTAGAAACAGTCAACTTGAAAGCTAAATCCAGTTTGAGAACAGTTGTGCTGAGTTAGGACATCTGCTTTGTTTCACATTTATTAATTTATTTTTTAAAGGTTGTAGCTGATGACCTGGGAAATAAATTTGTAATAATACAGCCCTGTAAATAGATTATTATTTTGAGAACATACTTAAAATTAGAAAGAGAACTAAAGAGTACAACTTGCCTCAGCAAATCTACACAAAATCACATTGACTTTCCATGAGATTTACAAGCCTGTTTGCTTAAATTGCTTTAGAAAATTTTAATTGGATTCCTTAGTCACTTAGGTGCTTTAGAAGTTTTTACTCGTGCTGCAAAAGGCAATAAAGAAATCAGTACTGCCAAGGAATGGATGTACATGGGTCCTGGTGGTTTACCAAACCCAGATGTGGCTGCAGAGCCAAATATGTTGGGGACTTGTGTATTTGCCTGAGAAGTCCTGGTAACAAGTTCAAAGCTCAGGACCTGGCATAAGCACAGACAAAAGACAATGCCAGGCAACACTCTGCAGGGCTCAGGAGTGGCTCAGCTGTAATACATCTCTTAGGCTAGACCTAGGAATGACATAAATAAAAAATGTTTTCTAAGTTCTTCATTTGTATTTATTGAACTTTCCACTTGAGAGACTAGGAAAGGTGAAGCAAAAAGGTAATTTTCTATTATTGTCCATTTCAAGCTGCTACTTTTTCAGCCATCTATAACAATTTCCTTGTTTTTAGGAGTGCATGATATCATATCCTGAGCCCTTCCCTTTTCTTGCAGCTTTCTGAGGCACTAGGAGAAGACCAGATACAGTCATTCTGTGATTCAGTCTGCAATACTGTAGTAGAGCTGCTTCTGCCATCGTTCTCCTCCCTGCCTTATTCATACTCCTTATGAAAGTGCTGCTCCTCGATAAAAGACCCTTTAAACACAGTGAGTATCACCTAAAAAAGCAAACAATCTACCTTATAAAATTTAATGGAGAAAGATTATTTCTCTGTTTACCTCTATGTGCTGTTAGGGACACAAATATGAGTGAAAAGGAGAACTTGCTGTCATTATCTGTCACTGAAGGGAAAATGGGAATATGTGTCCCATCTGGGTTGAGAAAAGGGATGCAGAGACTAGATTAAAGTTGTGGGCTCAGTGTAGGAAAGGGACAAAGGCTGCATACTATGCAAGGCAACATATCCATTTGCTATGGACAGACAGAAAAAACCAGCAGCTAAAACATATACACCAGCAGCTGTGTGTGAGCACATGGTGTGGTATACCATGTTGTTGGATGACATGCACCTCTTGTTTGTTTGTTATCTTGCCTGACGTGATGAATGCAATAGTGATAGCTAGTAATAAGCAAAATAAAGCAGGAAAACAGAACTAGTTTTTTGCACTAATCTCCTTTCATCCTAAAGCATAGAGGCCAAGCAAGCATTAACAATGAATCATTGATTCTTTTCAGTGTGACTACAAAAACTGTGGTGATGGTGGTGTGTTATGGTTATTGCTAAAGCATTACATGGTGTTACTATTGTGCTTCTCCATCTTGGTCATTAGCTCTGAAACACAGAGTTAAAGGCTTCGCATTCTTGGTGGAGGTTTTGTCTAGATGTGTATGCAATGCCAGCTTAGTAGAAATTTGTTAAGTGTATCAGTATATATGGAGTGCATTCATATTGTAAAAATAACTTAGTATGATCCAGAATTCACAGCATAAAAATTTTCAAAATGTGTCCTTTCTCCAGACTGTCTTTTGTGAGGCAAGCAACAGTACCTGTGACATGTAAATTTTGAATAAGTCATTGACCACACTGCTTTATCCACTTTTTCTTTGCTCACTGTGGTTTTGATCAGTTCACTTGGTTACAGGTTCCTCAGCTGGTCACCAACCTCATCTTACATTACTGTGGGAGGGACTTTGCCCCCTTTGTCCCTTTCTTATGATCCGTTGACTCTTTATATGTCATAAGAGAGGCTGTCAGTGAAGACTGAGGCAAAAAAACATGTCAGTAACTCAGCTTTCTCCTCATCTGTTGCTACCAGCTTGCCAGTCTTGCTCATCAGAGGCTGTACCCTTTTATGGACCTTCCTTTTTTGGCTGACATACCTGTAGAGGCTCTTTGCATCCCTGGCCGAGTTGAGCTACAGGCCATACCTTGGTCTTCCTGACCCCATCCTTACACAGATGGGCAGTGTCCCTATACTCTTCCCAGTCGACCTGTCTCTGTTTCCATTGCCTGTGCTGTTCCATCTTGTGTTTTACTTTAACCAGCAAGACTCAAATGCTTGTCTCTTTCCTTCCTTGCTGATTTGTTACACATGGGGATCCAGAGCTCTTCATCTCTATGGAAAGTGTCTTTAAAGATTTGCCAGCTCTGTTCAGCTCCCCTGTCCCTGAGGGCTGTTTCCCAGGAGGTCCTGTTGACTAACTCATTGAAGAGCTGGAATTTTGCTTTCCTAAAATTCAGCTTCCTGGCTTTACTCTTTGCTTGAACTATATCCCTCAGGACTGTGAATTCTACCAGTATGTGATCATTGCAGTCCAGGCTGCCTCCAGTCTTGATGCCACCAATTATCTCACTTAGATGGTGACCAACAGGTTAACCCTATGGTTTTAATTATTTTGTTGTCTTGCTTAAAAACTTTGAAGATGAAAGAGATGTGTTTCCTTTATATGAACCACCTAGGTCTGTTCTTGTATCCTGTTTTTATACACATTTACTAATAAATTTTCCACCACCCTACATCCAAGAAACATTAGGTGTGCAGCACATGTTTAATTCATTAATCTCACAAAGAACTTGTGAGGTAGGTTCCTTCATTTTACAGGTGAGACAGAAAGCGAGAGTTAAATAAGTGACTTGCTTAGTATCACACAGTGAGTCAGTGCTAACACCAAAAATAGAGTTTATGCCTTCTGGTTCCTTGCCCTGTATTTTAATCACCAAGCCAGACTTAACTCTAAAGTTGAATGATCTCCTTAAATGATTAAAATAATTGTTCTCAATTTCATGTTGGAATGTTATGTTTTAATCACCTAAGCAGCTGAAATACTTGCTAAAAATTTCCTTGCTCAGGACTTCTTTAGTCTTTCTTGTTCAGATATTGCTTCAGAGATCAGCTGGATATGTTTTGTTTACAGTAATCCTGAACTTCAAAAACACACTTAAGCAGATCACCACAAAAAATAAGGAACACATTCAAAACTCACAGCAATCTCTTCACTGTTGATGTAATAATGCTCTTTTTCATACTCTCAACAGCCACTTGATAATACCCATAGCTTTGATTACTGGAGCATAGTAACGTTATTGCCACACAGAAAGCAGAAGATAAGACTGCTGGTTATGCTTTCAAAACTAAATGAAAATGTAGCCTTAAACTCTGCTTACAAGTGCAGTTCTGAACTATACACTGTGTCATCTCTGAACAAACTGGGTACATAAAGAGGTGTGATCCTTGAAGACATGTTTAAATAAACAGTATCTGTGTTTAAATAAATAGTTAATAGAATTCTTCAGCAGCTTTATAGCTTTCTTGAGTACAGTCCATGTATTTGTTTATGCTGGTAGGATATATATAATTTTTTCTAGTTTTCACTATGTTACCTGTTTGATAGTGTCCTTCAGTAGAGGAAAAAATAAATGGCCCAGAAAATATGTACATAACCATAAGACTGAAAGAGACTCTGGAAAGGGAATGAAGAAATAATATTACTATGGCCTGCTCCCTATTAAACGGCTGTTATGCAACCTTTTGCAATACTTCGTATCATGTAATATTTTTGGTGTGTTCAAGACAAGCAGCACAAGGCTGTGATCAACTCCAAGAATCCTGCTGTATGTAATAATTGCAAGCATCTATCCAACTAAATTGCAGTTTAACTATATACCTTAAAAATTCAATTGCTTCAACTGCAATTCAAAAATTCAACTGCAAATAATGAGGGACTGAACTGAGGGCTGTACAGAAAGTTCCAGGTAACAAGCCAAGGAGAAATATTCCAAGAAAGCCTTCTGTTACTTCTCTGGGGTCAATACTTCTAATTAACTATATTGTTTTCCTTTTGGGTTTATCCTTAAAATGTTAACTCTGAGCACATTTTACACTTTGCCACTTGGGCTCTCTCCTCAGTGATCAACTATCACAGTGTATCACAGTATCACAGTAATGATGAGGCTGGAAAAGACCTTAAAGATCATCCAGTCCAATCTAAAACCAACCAAGTAAACCTAACGTCTAGATCATGCCACTCAGCACTTCATCCAGCCTAACTTTGAACACCTCCAGAGATGGTAACCCGACCACCTCCTTGGGCAGCCTGTTCCAAAATCTGATCACTCTTTCAGTGAAAAACCTTTTCCTAATGTCAAGTCTAAACCTCCCCCGATGGAGCTTATCCAGCATCAGTCAGAGTATGGTTCCAACTTCATTTTCAGTTTCTGTTCGAGACTAAGGTGTTTTTCTCATAGATTTTAGAAAGTGGCCTGACGTAAAGTGAGGAGCAATTTGCAACACAGCACTGTGTCTGTGCTAATCTATTGGGGCCAGAGATGTTGTCTCTCAAAGGGTTTTTGAAAAATAGGCAGGAGTTGTCCAGTACAAAGTGGACCAAATGACACTTTTGTGACTGTCATGGTCTTTGAAAACAAACCAAAGAAAGCAATGTAAATAACTGGAAACATTTCTGTGGTTTTTCACTCACATCTCCATTTATCCATAATTACTATTATTATTCCATTACATGTAATGGGAATAACATTTGAGAAGCTGACAATTTTAAGCAAATGTTGGATAATAGTTGTGAAATTATACCCTGCCTATGGGCTCTCTTTCAGATTAGGAATAGAAAAAAGACTCTGTGGCTTGTATGTTTGATTAAAACTGACCAAACCAGTAGAAATTAAATACATGCACAGACAGTTCATGGGCAGAGAATGCTTCTCAGCAACAATTCAGCTAGTAGGTATGAAGAAAAAGTCAGCTCGAGGAAATAAAAAATTGGTTGTGGATAATCTGAATGCGAATGGAGGATGCATAATACAGTATTGCATTTGAGAAGAGCTCTGACAAAACATGGGCCTTGAATTTTGGATGTAGAAAGAGTTATACTTGCTTCATCTATTACTAAAGAGGACAGAAAACCAGCCAGCCTTTAAGATTAAGTAGACATCCTGCTATTTTACATAATTAATTTTATTTGAGATCCTACTTACAGCAAAAACTTCAGTGTGTTTTGCCTACCTTAGTAATTACATTACTAGTCACTGCTCTCTAACAAGTCTACTGCAGCCTTGTTCTGTTGATTCAGCATAGAAAGAAAACATTTTAGGAATTGATCTTGAACCAGTGGGGATTACAGAGATGGTAACAGTACATGTTTGTGAAAGGTATATGCTGTCTACCTTCATTCCCCATATTGAAAGTGAGCAGGAAACTGAGGTACAGCCATAGCACTATTCTGAAGAGTTAATATAATGAATACTTATTATGTAGATTTGATTCATGGAATTAAGAAACCATTTGTGGTAATAGTGTGCTTAGAGACAGAGAATGAAATGGGAAAGTAAAAAGAAATGCATAATGAAAGAGCTGGGTGGTTTAATTCTATTATACAAGCACATGGAAAGGTACAAAGCTAAGGAATGCCATAGGTAAAAAAATCCAATATTGGTTACCTTAAATTATATTAATTATAAAAGGTGGAGTTAGCAATGTAGGCAAGGTACATTTCTTCCAACATTCCTTATTATGTGTTAATCATGGCACTGTAAAGATCCAAGAATCTTGGATCTTGCAACTTGTAAAATACCACTAGAATGTTTCTTGGAACTAGGTATAGTGAGGAAGTACAAGCTGAAACAGTAAATATGGGGAAGAACTTCTCTGCTCAATAAAACATGCAGTTTCTGCTGAAACTAGTTTTGCTTGAGGACTGATTTGTGGTTCCAAATGTCTTTCAATGTTGACAGCTGAAGAAGGTAGCTCTGGGCCAGATTGTAATGTTCGCTCCTTGCTCTAATGGGCGGATGTATTTAATTAACCTTTGTTTCTGCAGAAGCAGACATTCTGGCAAGCTGCAGGAATGCTAAAGGAGGGAAATCTAAACAGCAGTGAGCACATTGTATACATATAGTACGATGTAAAGTATGTTAATGTAGACAAATACAGTTTCCTAGGAGCCAGGTTTGCATAAGTAACTTCTGTAAAAGAACATGATTCCCACTGTAGGGCTTCCCCATTGATTTCACAATACCTCACTATGGTTTCATGCCTTTGCGACTCTTGTCTTTTCTATCTGTTTAAAGACTATATACAATTCTTTTACCAGGGGTCATAGAAGCAAATATTCAAGGTGCAGATATTTTGCTTAGTATCTCTTGGATTGAGTTGCACCTGACAACCTTGCTGCCTGTTTTATGTCCAGCAGTGACTTCTCTAGATACCACAGCTTGGACAGACCCTTCCCAGAACTTCTGTAAAGTGCAGATCTTAAGGTTTATAGTAAAGGTTTATAGTAAATTCTTCAGAAGGCATACGGCAAAACAAATGCAAAGCAGATAACCTTTGCATAAAATTGCTGAAAGCACTGTTTTACACTTAAAAACTACAGCACTATATTGTTCATATAAATACAGCAAAATCCATGGCCACAATGTCCCATTGCCATAATCATTCACTAAAATAATCATCAACTTTGCATGGGTGTTTTGAAAGCATGCAAATAACAGCTTATCTTCTCTGACCTTCATCAGCTCTGCTGCCACAATACCATCATTGTTTCCTATCTCCTCCCCTTACTAAGCAGCACCCTCCATTCCTCTCATTTCCTTTCCAGCCCAAATCTTTTATCTAAGATTTAAAGCTCTGTTTTGTCATCTAGTTTTGCCACTGCTGCCATCTACATGCCAGCCTCTTTCAGTCCTGATTGTCTCAGTCAGCCAAGACCCTGTTTTCACTCAAAAGGCTCCTTTTAAACTTGAATGATGAACATTCCTTCTGCTCTTGTAGTCTTGTAAACAAGGTGTATTCCAAACTGACTGAATGATTTAGTTTACAACATTTTTCTTTCTAAACAACAATGCAATGATAAACAGTACTTTTCCCACTTCAGCACTAATATACAATGCTCTTTCCTTTGTAACATGACACAGCCCCCTCCACATTGCCACAGTACATAGGAGCTATTGCTAAGCCTGCAGTTAAGTTACTAAATTCCTAATCCCATGCTTTTTCCACTGGGTTTATGGTCCAGAATGGAAAGTCCTAACAACAAATGAGGTAACTAAGCAAAAATAAAATTGGTTACAGTTGTAAGTACATTGGTTACTTACTTACTATATGTTCAGTAAAGTTCTTCATCTTATTCATACTGCTTTCTGTCTCTAGTAGGAATTCCTGACTCCAAAAGCCGTAAACTGTGTGTGAATTTTTTGGGTGATGACAATTTCCTTTATAACATTGCCTAGTGTCTGAGATTACAGAGGTAGGATTGTATAGGGCTGCTACAAGCAGTGTCTTATTGCAAAGAAGTTTGCACAAAGACTGAGAATAAAGTAAGAGTCTTTCTGTCCAGGTATAGATGGTAATTTTCTAAAGCTCTAAGCATTAGTCAAACTCACTGCACAGCCAGTGGGTGTAGTCAGGCAGATTACTGTTGAAAATTCTTCACTGTCATGGTTTGACACACAGCCCACTGGCTAAATCTGGTCTGCAGGATCTTCTGTCTGTCCTGAACCATCTTTTCTATGGAGATCACGAGGACAAAGCCATCATTTCATCCCAATAAGAAGGACTGGTAAAAGAATGCTTCTTGCCCATGCTTCTGAGAAGTGGGTAAGATCACCCTGAGAGAGATGTGCTGTTGCTGTTCTGTCTGAATAAGTTTGTGAATGCTTGGTTGTATGAGAGAAAACATTCCTACAGAGCCTGCTGCCTTTTCTCCTTGTTGTGAGGGTAAAAACAGGAGCACTCCTTCACCACTGCCACTCTCATTTGTTGCTTGTTTTGGGGAGGACTTGTGGGAAGAATAGCAAGGAGCAGGGGACAGTAGTGTTCCCCTGCATGTATTACTTTACTGAGCTTTCCTTCTAAGCTTGCTTCCCTGTTCAAGTGTAAATATGTGAGTAGTAGGACATATGAAACACAGTCCTGAGCTTCTACTGAGTGTCATCTCAGCGCCTGTCCTTAAACCAGGATCTCACTCATCCAGCCTCCGGGGACTGACTGTCCTACTAATGCACTTGATGTTGGTCTAGCTGCACTCACCTAGAAAGAATGTATGACACTAGATTTATTTGTATTTGTGTCTCTTTCCTTTGGCCATCTACGTGTGATTCATCACTTTATTTCCCTGCAGAACTGCAGGGATTATGTGTTTCTTACAATTATGAAAATAATTCCAGTAAGTGTAAATTCTATATGCACAGAGTGATACAGGACCTATGGGTTAATCTTGCAGGCTTTTTATTCAAGTGAATACATTCAACAGGTTCTGGGTCCTGTCCTACTACAGTAAGCATAGTACTGGTGGGGAATGAAAAGAAGATGCTATCCTTGAAGTTGAAAGTAAAAGTCTTTCTCTAGTGGGAACAGGCACCATTCTGAGACAATATAAAGAAGATTAAAAGCCAATGGAAAGAATTACAATGTCCTCTTGATTTTAACATGATTTCAGTATAAATTATCAAAATGGAGAGGTCTCACTTAAAAATAAGTTGAAACAATTACTTTATTTTGAGGGAGACTCTCCAGGTAATTGAGATGGATGTAAATGTCAGCAGAAATATCTGCTTGAAGTGCTATTCGGTGTGTTCATGGTTTCAGCACACACAGCCAGTTACAGTACAGAGGAAAACAACTTTAACTTTCAGACAAGATAAAGGGGTACATCTCCCGAGTTTGATAGATGGCAGTTAATTACATTTTTCCTCTTTGGAAGACATGTAAGTTTCTTTCTTTTGTTAGCATGCCTGATAACAGCAGGGGATTTTTCTGAGGGTAATATTTGGAACAAAACTGCAGCTGCAGGCATTCTGTAGAAAGCCAAATACAGGGAAGGGTGGAGTGAAGTTACTGTTTGATAATAGGAATAGTGTACAAAAAGGTTTCCTTATCTTCCTTCAATACTTGTTTTTCAGAAGGTAACTGTGATGAAAAGGCAGGAGCTATTCTTCTCTGCTGTAAATTCTTTGCTGATAAGTCTTTTGGAAGAAATCACAATTCTATCTTCATTCAAATCCTTCCTAAGGTGCATTTCTTCCATAAAGTGTTTCTATGCTAATCCACTAGGCGTTGCTATTTGCATCTATAAAAGAAACAAAGCACTTAACCTGTCTGATTGTAGATTAAGAATTACTAAGGGCATACATATCCCACAAAAAACCTTAGTCAATGGAAAAAAGTCTATTGCCTCCTGGTAGGAGTTTTTTATATTGTGTTTTTATTTCTTATCATTGATTGTAATTTGTGCAGGGAAAGGGCACTAGTCTGTATGTACATTTATGGCATCATACACGTATGCAACTTCACATGAATTAGTGAAGATCAGGAAGGAAACAAGAAGTAATGTCACAACACAAATTAGTTTTGCCATCAATAACAATCAATATGTAATCTGTCATCCCAGTGTAAGCCCAGTTTTGGTGCTTAAGTCACTGGAATGGAATATGGTCATAGCTTTTGAACCTGTGAAACCTGAAAGGGAGAGGAGGTCAGAGATGCTGCTTATAGAACCATTCCTACTGTCCTAGACTATCAAGCATGAAATAACCCTAGACTTGTCTTCAAGACTTGCTGACATACTCTAGGCTGGTGATGCAACTCAGAAATGTACATTTGCTATTTAACAGTGTATAAAGCAGTGGTTCCCAAACCAGACAGTATTAGAACTTGTGAGGTCATAAGAATTACAAGCAATGTCACAACCTGCAAGTATTTCAATTTTATCATTTATGCTAGTGTTTGAGGTTGCCTTCAATTCTTGCTCTACAATAGCAAACATTAGCAGTGAAAAATTTGGGGAACTGTTTTGTTTTACTCTGTGTGAGACTGGGTGGAGATACCATTTCCTCTGAGTCATCAGTGGGAAAAGTCCATTATTACAATGGTGAAACATGTGAACATGACAGCTAAAATTGAAAAAATCCCTACAACTGTGAACTTAATCAAATCTGTAGAAACAGTACATTTCAAGCCCATACATGTCAAAACCATCAATTTCCAAAGTTATAATTAATCTGTATGTCCCAAATATTACATTGCTATACGTATTATAATAACAAAGTTAATTACAGCTCAGTCCTCCAAAAAGTATACTCACCACTAGGTAAAAGATGGCAGTAATTTTTTCTTGATATAACAGTGAGAAGAAAGAAATAAGAACATTACACTGATCAAAAATGGCTCAATGCCCTTCTTTTTCAGCAGTGTGTGCATTTCTGTGCTAGAATTTGGCAAGGAAGCCTTGCCAGTAAAGCCAGGGGATGTCACAGGGGCAGCAAGCTTGGAGCCGAGAAGGAAGGCAACACTTCCTGATGCTCATTAGCAAGCAGCTAGAGAGTCCCCATAACTACAGCAGTTTCTTGTTTAAAAAGGGTATTTGGATTTGGTTAGGAAAAAGAAGCCATGATGCTGAACATGAATGCACATAGCGCCCACTGAACTTTCCTATACTTGCCTTCCTAATTTGCTCAAGGAAGCTGTAAAATTAAGTATCTTAGGATTTACCTGTCCCTTTTTTTTTTTTTTGTCTGCCTTTATCAAGTACATCCCTGGCTACCTTTTTATGCTATGCCTTGCCTGAAATACTTAGACTGTATCCAATTCAGATAGGAACTGTCATCTGCACAGTTACTGTGTCCATTTGTTAATTTTTAAATTTCAAATATATTTAGTGTGACTAAATAGTAGAGTCTGAGAAACCACAGCCTGTATTTATGCACAGGATTGCCAGATCCCCTAAACCAAGGCAATTTGATTCTGATCTGGAAAGGGATATCCAATGTTTATTCTTGTGCTCCAGTAATCCTCAGTTTCTTGTCTAGAAGTTGCTGGTTCCACGGGCAGTTTTTGTAATATTATTATTAGAGCACACATTGTATGGCTTTAACTGTTTATTAGTGCTGTTTGTTACAGCATTTGGACAAATCAACATAAATGGCAGCTTAAATGACAGTTTTAAAACTGTCACCTTCATGGGGAAACTTCACACACATTATTATCAGCAACATTAAATTCCAAAAACATGGAAGATCTTTCTTAAGTACTTGAAATTGAAACTTGTGTCTGCTTAAAACAATGTAAATAGCAAGTCATAGAAGCTTCTCAGGCTATGTTTCATTGTTGTTACCATTTATCAAGGACTTTGAAACCAGTACTGGTATTTCTCCCTTTTGTGTTTGTCACTTAGAGTGTAACATTCTTAACAACCTTGTTCTTAGCTAAACCTGGCCTATTTAAACTTTTGTACTCCAAATCATTTCTGGTCAGATTTGAATCAGCAAAGTAGAGCATTTCCTGTCCTTGTGGGATGAATTCATACTGGATATTAGGAGCCTGGTCATCACTAACAGGATGCAGGCCAGGAAACTGGAACAAGAGTGGCAAAGTTTAGGCAGAATTACAATGAAGTGTTGCTGATTTGAGACCTTGAGTTCAGCAAAGTCATGCAACATCTTCCTTTATGGAAGCTATAGGTTTATTGCAAGTAACATGGTAAAGGGAACAAGCTTTCTATTATGAGCTTAAAAATGGAAGAGATGAAAGCTGCTGGTGAAATTGATGCTGTAAGTACATAAATCAAGGACAATCGCACCTTGTTTTCAGACTTGTGTCTTTTAGGAACTGATGGAAAGATAACTTTTGATTGATACCTATTTCTGAGAAGCAAAGCCTGATAATTATCTGGTAGTTCACCTATGTCAAAAGCCAGCAATTAAACTACAAGGAACTAACAAATGAACTTGTGCATGGAGTCATCTCAAGAGGACAGCTGCAAACCAAGCTAAAAATTCTGCGGATGAGACAGTGAATTTCCCACACCAGTTGAATAAATCTTATTTTTAATAATATAATGTATCTGGGGTCTCTTAAGGTCCTCTGGAATCATATAATAACAATTCCTAGATTCCTATCTTTTAATGCAGGTAATCAAGTCTTCTAACCCAGGTAAAAATCCTATATGAACCTTTTACTTCAATTAGCAAAACAGAAGTAAATTCAAAATCATCAGAGGTTTTGAATTTCTTTCATGTTGCAGTCTTTACCCGCTTCTACTTTTAAACTGCATTGTTTTACTGACAAGAACTAAGAACTAAGATAGATAGAACCTTAGTGACAGAAAAGCTATGACTTAGTGCACTGTCATTTTTAAATAATACTCACAACTCTCTTTGAGCAAGAAAATACAGAAAGAATTGTAAAAATAAGCTCGTTGTTAGCTGATTATTAAAGATGAGCCCAGAAGATTAAGGAAATTTGAACTCTGCAGGCAACTCTTTCTGCCATGATTGAAATTGTATTAAGAAATGGCAGCATAGACTTACCTCTGTTAATGTTAAACAACAAAGTAAGAAAGTACAAGTCTGTTAAGTGGAAGAGGATCTGAGTTTTACTATATTTTCTGGAATGGAAAGCTTCCCTAATTATCTCCAGATAAACCTTGGAGAGGTTTAAGAAAACCCATAAGGGGACTGTGACTGAGCCTCCAGTGCTGAGAAGTCAAAGAAGAGCAGCTGAGCCACACAAAGGATTCTTTACATGCTAATCAAAAGATTGAGATTCAGCAGGTGGTCACAAGCTTAGGGTGAAAAGAAATCAAAAAGGCAAAAGTACATCAAGCTGAATCTAGTATAGACATGACATGATTATTGCATTTTGCATTTGTCATAAAGGGTATCTTCAGCCACAGTGGCCAAATTCGTAGCATTTTTTCTTCCTAAAGAGCATGAAGGACTGTCTGTTCTTGGAAGGAAGTGGCAGCTGCTGCAAGTTTATAATAATATCTCAGGCTTGCTATATATAAAGGTATTTTCTAAATTTGTAAGAAAATAACTTGTTGGGTATAAACATTTGTAAGAAAGGATAAAGCATTAAACATTTTGGATCTTCCATTTACTTTGCCCATTCCCAGCTATGTACCTGCCTCTTAGCTTAGTCCTGTCTTGTATCCTAAATGCAAGAGCTAAAATCATAAACATTATTATCTGCCACTCTTTTAAGGCCTTTGGCAAAAGGACTGGGCAGACTTTAGGGAAAGTAGAGTTGTAAACTGTTACAGTAAGATTCAGTAACACTCTCAGATCCCTTCTCTGTAATCTGTGCAAGCCTACATGTTCAGTGGGAAGCTAGTAAGTGTTTTAGGAAGAGGATATCTTGTAAAATTTTAAAGTCTCCATAAATTGAAAGAGGGGAAGGAGGATAGAGTAGCAGTCACAGGAAGAAGATTCATCCTTTGTGTGCAAGGCCTTGGGGGATACACCATGTACTGAACCAGACATCAACTTCCTCCTCTTCTCAGGTGATCTGAGTCCATATCTAGTAGGAACATTCCTCAAATAGCAAGCCAAATCCTTTTGTATGCTGGGGGGGGGGGGGGTAGTTGCTGTTGCTGATCCATTTTGCATAAAATGCTACTTCGTAAACAAGAGTACAAGGAAGAGTAATCTGTCTTATCTAATGGTCACACCACACACTTGGCAGTCCCTGCTCTCATAAAGATGTCATAATTTATATTGACTACACTGGTGGTATCCATACAACTACAGTTCTATCTTCCATGGGCAAGCTTACATTATCTGCTCAGCATCATCCATCTATTTCTATGAACCAGGCATACTTACAGGATAGTATAAATGACTAATGGTTGTTTTTAACATTATTGATTCACTTAAAGTGATCCACATAATAGTTTAAGCTTGAGGTTTGCAGTCTGAAGTCTTCTATTGATCTGCAGAAGGAAAAACCATTATTTTTTCCCTTATGCCATATTATGAAGAATGACTGAGGGAGCTGGGGCTATTTAGTGTAAGAAAAGGAAGCTGAGGGGAGACTTAATCACTGTCTGCCTACCTGAAAGGAGGTTCTCCAAAGGTGGGTGCATAGACATTGACAAGGAAAGCCTTAAAAAAGAACAAGGTTTACAAGGGAAATAAATATAGTATGTGAGCCAGATCAGACCTGTTAATTTTCTGCTACTGGAAGACTGAATAGAAAAAAATTATGCTAAAAGTCTGTTGTTGCATTTCAAGAAATACAGCTTGAGGATGAAATTCATGCCTGAATGCAGAGAAGCAATTTTGAAAAGTCAAAGTTTGATTTATTGTTTTCTTAAAGGTTGTATAAAGCTTCTTACTAGAGATCTCAAAGTTACACAGAGGTGGCTTGTAAGATTAAGGGCAATCATAGTTCTCAAGCACTCACAGAAGATACAGATACAGCTTGAGTTTGTTTCTTAGTGTAATTTTTTTGTTCATTCTGAATAGAGAGAATTTCCTGAATTAATTTGTTCAACATTTGCATTAGATATGCATGATCCAGCAGTAATACAACTGCAGATTTGCAGTATATGATACACACAGATTCTGCTCTCATCTATGATAATGTCAAATCAAGTAAACAAGATTTGGAAAAGACAAGATGTTCCACTGTTCAATAAAATGCCTCTGATCAAAACAGGTCCAAATAAAGGCATTCTTTGGCTGTTCTGGTCTGGGGCAGATATATAATCACAGCTTGTAAAGTCCTAAAACACATCCCTGCAATGAGGGAAAAGGCAAGACCAAATTAAAGCAAATGTTCACTGCTTCCCAGAAAACAATTTATTTTAGGCTGCAAATATCAGATGAATTTAGGATTTCAGTTATTTATTTTGAGTAGATCAGACTAGGCAGAAGGATGGGTGGATTTGCTTGTGAGTTGAGAATGCAGTTCTCTTGTGCTATAGATGAGTGTGGCTCAAACAAAATATGGTAACAAGCAGCATTTTTGACACTTAAACATGTGACTGATCACAATTGCTTCAAATTTTAAATTAAAAATATATACATATACACATATATGCATATATATTTACACTCAAAGATTCTTTTCTAATATTGCACCATTGCTTGCTCACATTATTCATGGTATCAAAAGTCTCAAAACTTCCTTGTTCTTGGAAATTAATTCCATTTTTATTTTAATGTAGTGCTTTTGTTTTATTTCTTCAGTTTTCCAGAAATAAAACATATTAAAATAACAATAATTGGGGACTGAAGAGAAACTTGGGCTGTGGGTTTTCAGGGCCTGATGGAGTACCACACTTTGACCAAGATACATGATATTTGCAGTCTGAAAACTTTACAAACTAAGACAGCTCCTCCTGAGTTAATGTAAATTGTATCAGAAGATATATATATTTTTGTTTAAGATTTATTAATGAATTAACAGGTTGAATATTATATGTTGAATTACTAATACTGACATAATTCGCCTCTAACAAATACTGTTTGTTATGAAGTTAATCTGACTTATTTGACAGGTCCTTAGTATGTTATGGTTCATGAAAAGACAATACAGAACCCAGAATGTAATGGAGAACAATGCAAGCCTACTTTGAATTTACTTTCCTTAATCTTCTAATGTAAAGCATATTGTACTCTTATAAATTAAAAAAAGAGAGACTGTAGACTGTATTAGGTTATCAACCATGTCTTTTCTAGAACAGAAAGACATGTAATCTAACAGAGGAACATTCATCTCAATAGAGACAATCTTATCAAATGCAGCAGTACTGTGTTCTTTACAAGTTGTATGAGAACAAAGTTATGTCATAACAATATGGTACTTATATTAGCATATTCACAGACACACAAACTTCCTCATACACTTCACTGGTATAAAAGTTCCTACAAAATCCACTTTTTTCAGGCTTTCACCTCTGGGATAAAATACAGCAACTAATGAACAACAAAGTGTTATATTGTGTTAAATTTATCGATTAAAGAATCTGTAGGAAAGCGTAGCTGGAGAGAGATCGTGGTAGAAAGCATTTGTATCCAATTATTTTGCCATCCAAACCACTTCACACAGAACTTGGATCTCCAGATGAGATTTTCTATTCAAGTTCATATTCAGACCTCCTTTAATTTGACACTTCCCAGAATGACAGTGCAGACTTAACATTGTTGGTGCAAGTAAAGTCTGACGTTTTTGCCACTGAGTCATATCAGACATAACTCTAGAAGGTGTGCCACTGATGATCTTAAAGGGCTTCTCCAACTTAAATGATTCCATGATTAGGTAAAATACTACCATGACACTAAACTATTTTTATTACCAAATCTAGTCCCAAAGTCCCTCTTATAAATTGTGAGGTGCTTAAGGAAAAAAAACTTTTCTATTGCCATTTAAACAACGAAGAGGCATCACAGCTCCCAACTGTTTGCAATGAATGTTGCAATTAAAAGTTGAAAATTAAAAACTGCACTGATAACAGTGAAGATAGAAGACTAAATATGAAGGGCTTTTATGGTGTAAGAATATGTTTGCATAAAAAAAGTGCTCTGATTTAATTTCTAGTAGTACATTTTAACCTCATTCTAAGTTATATACCCTTAATTAGCCAAGGTAGACAGACGTAGGCACTTAAAAATTATACAATTTTAATTGAAAAATCTTCTTTCCGAAGTATTACTCCCATACTATTACAATTCTGGTTGCTGTCAAAGCGAGTAATTTTAATTATTAATTTAAAATACTTGTCAATAATTTCATCTGGAAAATCTGATTAAAAAACAAGGGACACAGGATCTTTTGGCATGGATTTTCTTCAAGCATGCTGAAATCACTCTCCAGCAGAGGCTATTCAACAAGATAGCACTGTTCAGCTTACTGAGCTAAGTTCTCAGGAATACTAGCATAGATGCTTTATTCTGGAGAACCCCCCTACCTTATCTATTTCTGGAATAATTCCAGTTTTTAAGTAACTGGTTTCAGTGTGATAATGATAATCACATTCCATTTTATCTGTAAGACACTAATGTACGCTTTCTGCTTTATAATATTACTGGTAAGGCTTTAGTTGATGTATCTGCTTCATCAGTGCACTTCAGGAAATGTGGGCCAACTGGAGTGAGTCCAAATAAGAGTGACTGGCAATTAGGAAACATGACCTATAAAAATCAACTGAAAAAACAGGTGTTATTTATTTGAAGGAAGCAAAGAATTCTGAGGAGTGAAAATATAATGATTTTTGAAAAATTTAGCAGTTGATGCAAAAAGGAGAAAAAAATCTGACTGCTATGTCCAATATGCAACTAATTAATGTGATTAAACTGCAGTAAGTGACAATTCTGATAGATTATTTTTTTCCTTATGAAGAAGTAATCCAATGCTTTAAATAAACTGCTATGATGACACTGCAATCTTAACTGCAGTAAAAAAAAAATTACATGCCCAAAATAATTGTCTTTGGGCCATAGGACTTCTGTAGATCATTTATTTTCTGTTGATTCTTGGCTATCAAGATATTTATCATAAACAGAGCTCCTGCTCTAAAGGTTCCAAGACCAGACCCTAAATCTATCACACTGGTGATGATCAATATGGTCAGAAGCATAACACTTATAAAACTAGAATGTGAAGTCCCTTACTTTACAAAGTGACAGTATGAATCTCCTTAAATATGACCTTCTGATATGATCCTGACAAATCCCAGCTGTATCTGAAATGGAAATGTGATTCAATAGTAAACTTTCCTTTAGTGTGGTGACTTCCTGCTCCCTGTAACAAAAGTAAAGTGCATGACATACTCAAACAGTATAAGCTCCTACTAGGTCAAAACCACAGTCATATTTTATTTACTGTAATTAATTTCTGATATATTTTAGTGTACTGCTCTACAGTTTTTCAATGCTGTTATTAATAAATCAGGGCAAGCTTATTTCTATACTCTTCAGTATGCAAATAATTTGTGTAATGTAGTTCTTTTTAGACTATTCATGCCCAAAGAGCATGACCCTTGACTAAATTATTTTTATTTAAAACAGACTCCACTGAGTGCACACTTTGTATGTGTACCTCTTCTGAAAAGTTATGTGAGCTTAGATCAACTCTGGCAGCTGAACTGTAGACATTAAAAAAAATGTTATAGTCTGAGAATAAAAGGGACATCACAGCATTCTAGATAATCCAGTAGATGGGTTTGGTTGATTGTTTTCTTTCTTCAATTAGTTTTCTTCTGTTCTCCCTGTATTTTATGCTAGCATTCATTCTGCTTGAAAAATACTTTGAAAAGTAGGATAAAAAACTTGCAGTGGCTTTGGATAGAATAAATTAATAAAAACTCACAGGTCTGGTCACTGAACCATTTCTTTGTGTTGCACAGGTGCTACAACTGGCTGGCTGTGTGTAACTAAGAATTCCTTCAGAAAGGAACAATACCTCCCTGCTGCTTTAGCCTGTTCTTATTTACTGGCTCAGCTTCGGTGCATTTCTTTCTCCACTGCCCCATGATTTATTTGTGGTTATTACTGTCTTGGACTCTTGTACACTGAGGCTGGAGTACAAGCTGTGAACAAGGTACCTCTCCTACAGCTGCATTCAGATGTCGGAAGAGAATCTGCCTCTTATTTCTGTTATTGACAGAGTTTGCAAATGGAATCACTAAATCTGCACAGACCAACTTCCCAGGTAGCACTAATTCCTTTGCAACTCAGTATTCTCCCTCCAAGTTCCTTATCAGTTTATTTACCTTTCTTTTTACCCCTGAGACTATTAAAAAAACATGGGAAATTCCTTCTTTCCATTGTTACTAGCCTGACAGTTCTTACAGTTCCTTTTCCTCAACTGTCTCCTTACTTCACTCCTCATGGCTAGACATGTTATAAAACACTGTCAAAGGAGAACTTTATATGAAGATGGTGGTTTTACCAAGAGTGGTACAGGCCTAAATGACAAAGGCCAAGACAACTGTCAGGCCCATTTAGCATGAATTTATCATAAAAAAGAGGAAGATAACAATGCTAACCTCTGCCTTCAGCAGTGGTGATAATCCAAGGGATTGGATCAACAGATCCCATGAAGTTCACAGAGCAACTCTCCTCGCTGAAGCAGTTAAGCTAGTTTCTGTGGTCTACTGCCCATGTTACTAGGAATGGGTCTACTACCATTTTTACTATTAAATTCCTTGCAGACATTTCATGATTTTGTCAAATACTTCCACAATTAAAAACATATTTAAATGGAACTATATATCTGGGTTCTACACCATCACTATTTCTAGAATTAGTTGCAACTAATCCATATTTTATCTACCCATCTTTCTAGCACACACTTGTACTTACAAAATAGAACTGATCAGGAGAGAAGTACAAGTCCAGATCTTTGCAAAGAAAAGAATATTTGCTGCTCAATCATCCCACCACACTTACTGGAAGTGACACACAGTGCCCTGTTATATTCTTAGTGGTCTAGAAACTAAATGCATGCATCAGAAATACCATCCCTGTCTCTAAGAATTTTCAGTTTAAAACATATTATGGCATGATAAAACAGCAGCCAGAGATAAATGTTTCCACCCCTACTGAAATCTTGTTTAGAAAGTGAATGTTTATTATCTGCAAAGCACTTAGAGTAAAATAAGCACAATACAAATGACAATGAAAAGGAATTGTCTCCATAAATTTTTCTATAGAATTTGTCTTCCTGAAGTGCTGCAGCAAAAATGTATCTGTTTCACCTATGGTAACCATGGTGATTATACCAGACAACATGCACAACGATTCAAAATGTGGCGTCAGACAAATGTTCTTTGTCATGACTGGACTGTTACAAAGAAGGTGGTTTCCTCTGAATAATTAGCAGAAGCAGGAGAGATGTGGTTGATTTCTCAACCCCCTTTTTTTTTTGGCAAGGGGGAAGGGGAAGAAGCATCAGCACATGGTGATGTGGGGAGCACACTAATACTGTGTTGGTTTGAAAAGACACAGCTTCCCAGGTTCTTGGTACTTTCAACTCGTAGATGTGATTTGCTGAAAATATTTATCTCTGCATAGTCATGTAAAAGCAATTAGTCCCACAACAATGTATGCACTACACAAAATATGGCCATGGGGAGATACAGTTGCAGAATAAACAAGGAACAATGGAGGGCCATGAGGATTATTAGGGAACTGGAGCACTTGCACTATGCGGAGAGATTGAGATATTTGGGACTTTTCAGCTTGGAGAGGAGAAGGTTAGGAGGAAACAAGCGCTGTACATAAACACAAGAAGAGTGGGTGTCAAGAAGAAAGAGACAGTCTCTTTTCACTTACACCCTGTGATAGGACAAGGGGTATGGGTGGAAGTTGGAACACAAGAAGTACCATCTCAATATGAGAAAAAATATGTTTAGCATAAGGATTACTGACCATTGGAACGGGCTGCCAAAGGAGGTTGTGAAGTCTACTTCTCTGGAGACTTTAAAGACCCATCTGGATGCATTTCTATGGAACATGTCTTAGGTTTTATGATCTTGATTGAGAAGGGTGCGTGGACTCAATCTCCCTGGAGGTTCCTTCCAACACCTAACGATCTGTGTATCTGTGTAACAATTCAAATTAATCTTTACCTTTTTTCCCCCTTAAGGACTATATTCAAAGGCACAAAATCTGTTTTTGAAACAATTAATGTATAATCCTAGAAATACCAAGATCTGAATAATTTAAATGTTAGCTATAAAGAAACATTCCTCCACATTTGAGACTATTTCTTTCTGTGCTTATTCCTTCTGTGCATGGATGGCATCAAATAGCAAATAGCTCTCTGTCTGCCAGCCTCTAATGCAGGATGAATATTGATGCGGTTCCTAATCTGATACAATCTGTAATTCAGGGGGAAGAGTTGCTGCAATTGGGATCTTTTCTAATAAACAAACCCACAGAGATCCACCTTTCCATTTAAGGATTTGACTAAAATCTGGAATTTTATATTTGAGGTAGGAGGAGAAACTGGTGGTGATGCAAGGATGATGTTAATCTTGTTTACTTACAAACAATACTGTAGAAATAGAATCATAGACTCATTAGGGATCGGAAGGAACCTCAAAAGATCACCAAGTCCAATCCCCCTGCCACAGCAGGATCACCTAGACCAACTTGCACAGGAACACATCCAGGCGGGTCTCCAGAGAAGATGACACGACAACCTCCCTGGGTAGCCTGTTCCAATGCTCCGGTACCCTCAGTGGGAAGAAGTTCCTTCTGATATTGATATGAAACCTCCTATGCTTGCACCCATTGCCCCTTATCACTAGATGACCTGAAGAAGAGCCTGGCTCCATCCTCCTGACACCCACCCCTCATATATTTATAGACATTAATGAGGTCTCCCCTCAGCCTCCTCTTCTCCAAGCTAAAGAGACCCAGCTCCCCCAGCCTTTTGTCATAAAGGAGGTGTTCTACTTCCTTCATCATCTTTGTTGCTCTATGCTGGACACCCTCCAGAAGCCGTGCGTCCTTCTTGAACTGGACACAATACTCCAGGTACGGCCTCACAAGTGCAGAGTAGAGGGGGAGAAGAACCTCCCTCGATCTGCTAACCACCCTGTCTGATCCCCCCGCCAAGGATACTGTTGGCCCTCTTCGCCAGAAGAGCACACAATGCTGGCTCATAGTCATCCTGGTGTCCACTAGGACCCCCAGGTCCCTTTCTCCTACCCTGCTGTCCAACAGGTCAGTCCCCAACCTATACTGGTACTTGGGGTTGTTCTTGCCCAGATGCAGACAGTAGTGTCCATTAGTAAAAGGCATTGTGACAGGGAGAGAGAAAAGAAAGGGCTGTTTCACAGGTCAGGCATTGTTGTGTGTGAAAGGACAAGTTGTATAATGAGAAGGCAGCAGGACCATAACTAAAATGGTAACTACCTCCAAATTTGGGTACTGCTTATATGCCTTTCCTGGGAAATCAGAACAACAGGGTGCTTCTGTACACTAATGCATACAGTATGGGGAACAGAAGACATTGGGAGGTTGTGCATACCTGTAGCATTTCCTAGTTTTCCTGGGATGAGAAAGACAAGCTGGGATAGCTCTCAGATAGATGCAGCCAATGGTTACAGGCTCTTCAGGAGAAGGAAAGTAAGGCAAGAGTTTCTCTTCCCATGAGATAGTGTAAATGCATGAAGCTTTACCTAGGAATGGATGATCCCACTTATAGGTTAGAATTAGCACCTTAACTAGTATTTATTTACAAGAATAGTGTTTATCAGTTGATACTGATAGTACCTTCTACTCTTTGAAGATAACTGTGAATACCTAAAAGGAAAAGAACTTGCACATGATCACTTCACCTCACATATTTAGAGACATCAGTGAGGTTTTCCCTCAGCCCCCTCTTCTCCAAGCTAAAGAAGCCCAGCCCCCTCAGCCTTTCCTCATAAAGGAGGTGTTCTACTTCCTTCATCATCTTCATTGCTCTATGCTGGACACCCTCCAGCAGCTCTGTCTCCTTCTTGAACTGAAGAACCCAGAACTGGACACAGTACTCCTGGTTTCCTTCATGATAGGAGAAATTCAAAACGTATTTCCTTTTTTATGCAGTCCTGAAGTACTCAGCTCTTCTCAGAGTGACACATCTACTGTTTTCTGCCACTGTAACCGCTTTTTTTTCTGATTCCTGAAATTCTTCTGCCAGCCCTGAAATTACATATTATGGTAAATCTCTTTCTAATTCCTTGTCTTCTTCTTCCTCCTCTTTCATTTTGTTTTGGTAATAGACTATCGTTTCACCTATAACTTTTACAAAAGCTATAAAGCTGGATTGCTTTTTTTCTCTTCGTCTAAGTGGCCTTTTCTCTTCATCTAAACAGGCTTCGTCTTTTTTTCTCTTCGTCTAAACAGGCCTTTTTTAAGCTTTCCAACTTCAAATTCACCCAGCCATCATTACACAGAGGGAGAAAGTAATGAATTGTTTCCCTTTCTTTTCTCTAGGCAGGTACATAGTGGCCCAGTGTAAAATCATAGAATCGTTTAGGTTTGAAAAGACTTTAAAGTCCAATCACTAACCCAACTGTCACAAGTCCACCACTAAACCATGTCTTTAAGCTCCATTTCCACACAAGTTTTAAACATGTCTAGAGATGTTGATTCAACTCCCTCCCTGGGCAGCCTGTTCCCAGGCCTGATGACCTTTCCAATGAGTAAGCTTTTCCTCCGTCTAATGAAACTCCCCTGGCATAACTTGAGGCAATTCTCTGTTGTCCTATGACTTGTTACTTGTGAGAAGTCAGGAGTTAACGCAACTACTTAGCCTGTTCCTTCTGTCTTGGAGGATCTGGACCCTCCGAGATCAGGGCTTGTAAGGACCTGGTAGGTCTCCCAAAAGGGGTGTTGCCATGCAAAAAGCTGTTCTTCTTTGAAATAAGAATTTTACCCAGAGTATTCTCTCTAACATGTGGAATAGGTATTCAGATCTAGAAAAAGGAAACTAAATTGAAGCTGATGCATTTGAGATACAGCCCGCGGTGTTTGGGAACGGCCTGTGGGCAGGACTTTGCAGGCCCCTACTAGGGGCAACAAGCATCGATACCTCAGCAGCCCGCAGCCCCCAACCTTCTAGAACCGGAATAGCACCAGCAGTGAAAGTGGGAAACACCGCCCACTTCTCCCTCAGCACAGCCACACCCACGCTCCCCTCGCAGCGTCCGCCTCACCCCGCCCCGCCCCACCCCAGCCTATTGGTCCGAGAACGCCACGTGACCGGGCGATAGGGGCGGTGCCGGGGTGGGGGATCGATCGCGGAGGAGCCGGTCCCCAGCGGCGGGAGCGGCTCCAACGAGGGCGGAAGTGCGCGGCGGGGGCGCGCGGGCGGTGGCACCCCAATGAGCGCGCAGCGGGTGGCAGGGCCAGTTAAAGTGGGGCCGGGTGCACGGCGGGAGGAGCCGCTGCGCCCACACGGGTCGTAGCCCCAGGTGAGAGAGAGGCGGGGGACGAGAAAGCGACGGGAACCGGCCCGGCCCGAATTCTGAGCCCAGCCCGGCCAGAATCGAATCGAATCCTAAGCCCGGCCCCGACTCGGGGCTGCTGAGAGCTCATCAGGAGCTGGTGGGTCCTGAGCCGCGGCCTGGGCGGGTTTGGGCCCACTCGCCTGAAGATACTCGACCCCGTGTGTGGGGAGGTATCACCGGGGCTTGGGGAAACCCCTTCCTCTTGCGTGTGTGGGGCCCGCAAGGGCCCTGCGGATTATACTATCTCAGAACGCGGTTCTTGGCTATCGGGAAGCTCTCTGCGGGGTTGAGGGGTCAGGGGAAGCGGCGCCTTGCGTGGGGTCCGTGTCCGGCCCGTGTCTGGGGGGCCTGCGAGGGAGCTAGGGAGGTGGAGGAGGTCCTGCTGAAAACCCGGCTCTGCGGGATTTGGTCATTTCGGCTGTTCCCCGGTGGCCTTGGGGCTCAAGTGGAGCCATCGGAGCCGGCTGGTGGTTATGACTTAAGCCCACAAGTAGGGCTTGGGGGAGGGAAGCAAGGAGAAGCCGGACTCGAGTGTTTGTTTCCGTGGCGAATTCCTGCTGTGCAGCCTTCGCTGCTTTCCTCAGGCTCCGCTGGGATAGGTGATAACGTGTCGTCCATACAAGATAAAGGATGGTGTCTGCCTCAGATGAAACAGAAGTTTTCGAGGGGTGGTGTTTTATATGCCCCTGTTCGCTCTGTGCTTCTGTTTGTTTTTCTTATAGCCTCACCAGTGTAGATCTTGTGGGTGGAGAACGGTAGTGCCTTAGCGTGACCTTACTTGGAGAAGGGCAGGGAGAGGTTGTGAGACAAAGCAGTCTAGTCGTGCTTCCTGAATAGCTACTGGAGACCTGGTGTGATCTTTCTGCTGGATGGAGTCTTGTGCTGGAATCTTGTTGAATTGAGTTCAGATCCTGGAACAGGAGCCATGGTCTTGACTAACCCTGAGTAGTGTAGGGGGTTTGTGAAAGGGATCAGGGAAGAGTATACTGATTGGACTAGGATCAGCTTTACCTTTTTCAAAGGTGAGGCCTGTAGTCTGGATAGCTTTTTGTTCGTTAAACTGTCCAAACATTACTTCCATAGTTCAGGGAACTTACTTTGCGATGTGATGGGGGGAGGGAAGTGCTCATCTGTTCAATAGCATCCTCAGACCTACAATTTTCAGGAAAAGCTGCCTGTTTGGGTTTTTTAAAACCCTTTAAACTTTTGCCTTCCCTGTCCCCCTTCAAAACATAACGAAGGAACTAACAACTGGGAATCAGACTTGTGGTTCTTGCAAGTGATTTTCTTGAAGGCCGAAAATAACTTTATTGTAGGGAACTGATTAGCAGCAGCTGAATCTTACTTGGCAATGATATTTTTATTGTTCACTTACAGCACACTAAAGCTAGAAGTTCTGTGTGCTGTTTTTATCATGTCTGGCCCTACATACTGAACTTATTTTTGCTTATGATCAGATTATGCCAATTAACAGTTACCAAAATTTTTGTATTTACTTCCTATGAAAAAAATATTTTATTTAAGGAATAAAGAAGCTTTGAAACTACTCCAGTAAATAAGTTTCATAGGTTAGATTCTAGAAGTAAATTATTTGTTGTATACCCCTTTTGGCCTAAGCTGACTTGATTCTGGTTTATATGCCTGAAGAAAAATGAAACTGACCTATTTTCCCTGGTGTTGCGTATATGCTGCAGAGGAATGTCTACTTTAGAGACTTAAGCTTTGCAAAAACTTGTAACCAGAGGCTTAATTTGACCAGACAATCGCCTTTTTTTCATCGTCCTTTGGAACTCTCAAACTTGTCTCTATTTGTCAGTGCAGCACTATTAGATATCTGAATAGAAGAGCAGTTGAGACACTTAAATAGGAGCAAGGCAGTAATGATGGGATGCCATGTATACAGCTCAGATGTGTACAGTGAAATCCTGGCTGATATATGGATTCTGTTGTCTAAGGCCTCTCGGGCTTTAATTTTTTTTTCACCCGCAATTTAACTGATTAAATGCCAACTTTGACCAAATGCTGGCTCAAATGGCCTGCTTCTTTGGGAAGTGGTGGGGTCCAGGCTTCACAAGCAACAGAACTCTCTTATGGAGAGGGAGTGGAGTTGGCCAAGTGGTGCAGCAGAGTAAGCCTTAACATCCTGGTTTGGGAATTTGGGCAGTAGTTTGTTCTTGTCATCTTTCTTTGTAAATTCTGTTCACTTTCCATTTAGTGCATACTTGTACTTTAAGCTTAACTTGATTATTGCTTATTAGCCATGCAGAGTTTGAATTCAGGTAACTGTTCTCTATTACACAATGAATTGCTCTTGATTAATGTCCTTTTTTAGCAGAAATATTGAAGGAGCTTGTTCCTCATGATAGTTGTGCAAGAAGTGAGCACTCTGGGAATGCAAGTGTATGCTGACATCAACAGAAACAAACAGTTTCTGAGGTCAGAATGGAGCCAGAGGCTCAGCATCTAAGTAGTACTCTCTGGTGTGGGTTGAGTGAAAGGCAGTATCTGGGGAGGCCACAGAAGTAGATGAATGGGTGTGTTTGCAGCTTTTCACACCCTGAGCCTGCAGTGCCTGGCTTCAAGTAACCTTTCCATGACTGACTTAGGTTAGATGCTGATCTTGATCAGCAGCTAGGTCAGATAGCAACTATATTGAATTGGTTTCACTTGAAAGTCTTATCATGCTGATAGAAAACTTGAAGGAAGATAAAAATCTTCAGTTCTTTAACTTATACCTTCATGTCTTGGTAAAAGTTCTGAGCAACCATTGAGCAGTGGTAATAAGCTTCCATATTTGCAACCTCTTGTATGGAGCAGCAAACATGGCTGTTTCACTCTCCTAGTGGTAATAATCAATTTTGTAGCTGCTGTTCTGTGACATAATTGATACGTGCCTCAATAAAGGCTATGGGGCAGGTATTTTAAAAATACTTGCTAATAGCTGCTAAAGAGCAATCATTTTGTTGGTAGATTTTAGCCCATTAAACAGGACTAGAGCAACTTGCTTCCATGCCTGCCCCAGAAATACCAAATCTGCCGTTTAAACAAGACAAGTCTGTAGTTCATGCTTTGTCTGCTTTTCTTTCAAATACTGCTTTAATAATAATATTAGAGGATCTGGCTTGTCTCTTGTGCTCTAAATGTCTAAATGTGTTGTGTGGTTTTTTTCCAAGACCTGTCAAAATAAGAGTCATGAAGACATGTCATGTGAGAATGTTATTTTGGGCTGCTGTCTTAAGTAGCTACTTGAATCTTTATGGTTTCAAGGTGCCTGCTTAGGTTAGTTACTTTGAGCTGTTTTACATGGGACTCAGAGCCTCTAGCCTTACTAATGTTAGTTGAATTGGTTGAGAAAGGGGCAAATAACAATTGGTTATATTAATGTGTGTCTTAATGGAAATATAGTCCAGACTGGGAATCTTCACAGGATCACAACTTGTAACCCAAAATATCAGTTGTGGGATTATAAGCACTTGTTAAAACACTAATCCTGTCAACTACTACTTAGTGTTGCTGTCAGTTGATGAGATTTAGTGTTCTGAAATGCTTCATACTAAAGTGCAGTCAAATTTGAGTATTTCATATGGCCTTGTTACATTTAGAATGTGACAGAACTAATCTGAATTCAAAGAACTAGAAAGCCAATATGTTGAGTTATGCAGGTGCTGTGATTTCTCTGATTGCTAGTTCTTTCTGAATGTGTTTTTACTCTACAGTGAAAAAGATGCTTTTTCAGAGGAGTGCTGGAGACAGACTTAATTTCAACTTTGGGCATGGTTTTGTTCATGGAGGTAGAATTGTTAAATCTAAATTAGAAAAAATAAATACTGATGATGGGATAATTTTGTTTGTTTTTTGCAAGATTAAATCACAGGTTTAACAAAGAAATTATATGATTATACTCCAAACATAAGGCAAACATTTGAAAAATGTAATTGTAGGAGCTACATGAACTCTGGACTCCATACTGCAGAACACTGAAGTGTTTCCTTTTAAAAGGATTTGGTTTGTAAGGTTAGTGCTACTGTGCTCAGCAGGATACTGTTCTGGATACCACTCCAACGTTTGTCTTTTAGATGAAGCTGCGTGTTAGTTGCTTCAGAGGTGGAAGCGAATTGGGGAAGGTGTTCTCTGATTAGAATGAACTACTTCTTGAAATACATAGTGACCTCTGATAGAGCCTTTCCACTAAACTACTGCTGCAGTTAGAAAATGCTCCCTGAGATGGTACTCTTCTGCTATTTAGGGTCTTGGCTTACTGTGACAGCCTGCTTTCAGTAGGTAAGGAATTCTCATTAGTGTAGTCCCACTGACTGACTTTTATGGTGGCATTCTGCTTTTATTTACTGTATGATAAAATAGACTAGCCAAGCAATTTAAGGAAATGGTCTTCCAAAAGACAGAAATGTGTTTTTTGAAAGTGGTGCTATTTATCATCCTCAAAAGACATTTTACAAAGCAATTGTCTATTTTTTTAATAATTCTTCAAGTTCATTGGGACTTTACTTTTAAGCTTGGCTTATGAGGCGGATTAAAATTGAAATGGACTTTATGGATTGAATCAGTTTTGACTCTATAATGGAAAGAATCCCAGTAAAAAAGAAAAAGCTAGACACAACAAGTAGGCTGGTTCTCCCCCCTCTATTTTGAACTAGTGAGGTTCCATCTGGAGTGTTGTGCCCCTCAGTTCAAGAAGGAGACACAGCTGCTGGAGGGTGTCCAGCATAGAGCAGTGAAGATGATGAGGAAGTAGAACACCTCCCTTATGATGAAAAGCTGAGGGAGCTGGGTCTCTTTAGCTTGGAGAAGAGGGGCTGAGGGAAGACCTCACTGATGTCTCTAAATATGTGAGGGGTGGGTGTCAGGAGGATGGAGCCAGGCTCTTCTCCAGGTCATCTAATGATAGAAAAAGGGGCAATGGATGCAAGCTTGAACAGAGGAGGTTTCATATAAATATCAGAAGAAATTCTTCCCAGCGAGGATAATGGAGCATTGGAACAGGCTGCCCAGGGAGGTTGTTGGAACCTCCTTCTCTGGAGACGTTCCAGATACACCTGGATGTGTTCCTGTACAGTTTGGTCTAGGCGATCCTGCTGTGGCAGGAGGATTAGACTAGATGATCTTTTGAGATTCCTTCCGATCCCTAATGATTGTATTATTCTAATAGTGTACATCTTTATGTCAATTTAGTATGTAAAACAGGGACCAAGAAGTGATCATGTGCAAGTTCTTTTCCTTTTAGGTATTCACAGTTATCTTCAAAGAGTAGAAGGTACTATCAGTATCAACTGATAAACACTATTCTTGTAAATAAATACTAGTTAAGGTGCTAATTCTAACCTATAAATGGGATCATCCATTCCTAGGTAAAGCTTCATGCATTTACACTATCTCATGGGAAGAGAAACTCTCTTGTCTTACTTTCCTTGTCCTGAAGAGCAACTCATGTGAGCAACTGTTGAAAGTCTCAGTTTTGCTGCTGAAAGTATGTAATTAGCATTTGTCTCCTCCTGCCTCATGTGAAAACCATAGCTCATTCATGGATTTGGAACTTTCCTATTTGTGAGGAAGATGAATCCTACCTACCTTTTTCAAGAGATGAAGACTAATGTCGAAGAGTGCATTTAGGGTGCTTGTGATATATTTCCTCTAGGACAAGAGAAAATTGCTTCAAGTTGTGCCACAGGAGGTTTAGATTGGACATCAGGAAAATTATTTTCACTGGTGGAGTAGCCTGCTATTGGAACACACTGTCCAGGGGGTTGCTGTCCCTGAAGGTGTTCAAATATGTGTAGATCTGTCACTTGAAAACTTTTAGTGGGCATGATGGCCTTGAGTTGACAGTTGGGCTTGATGATCTTGGACATCTCTCCCAACTTTAATGATTCTATGATTATTAATGTGTCCTAATTTCTCTGAAATCAATTGGTTCTCAATCACATCTGCCCTGTAAAATCAGAGTTATAAACAAGTGTGGTATATTGTGCCATTCTTCCTTCTACAGCACTCTGCAGGCTCTGTCATTGCAGTGTGTGTTTTGGCTCTAAATGCTTTCGTGGTGATAGGTAGAACATCCTGCTTCAGGCAGACCAAGGAAACCTTTTCCCCATAAGGGAAATGTTCCATGGCTTTTTAGTTTAACTTTACACTTACAATAGGGATGCTGAATTTGTAATAATCTCTGGTTTCTAATTAAAGGTAGAAATGCTGCTTATGGCTTTGCTATGAACTATCCAAGTATACTGGAAATGTAAATATCACTGCTACTGAAAACATCTGGTTTTGGTCCAGTAGAAACTTTCCTTCTTGGTGTACAGTGTGCATTCTTCCCAGCAGGGAAAACTGAAGTACTCTCTTTAATAAAAAGTGGTTTAACATAGCTGCTGAGTTATCAATAACTTAGTTATCTGAGGTACTAAACATCATCTTGTTGCTTTATGCAATACAAATGCACTAATTGAAGGACGGGGAGAAAGTTCAGTCTTGGCACTTGTAGCATATGCCTGGTTAAGGGAGCTTAGTGACTTACGGTATACATTTGATATAACTTCAGTTAAGTGCTTACAATAGTGGACGTACTTGCAGAGGTTATGAGGGAGATGGTTCTCCAGTGCCCCTGGGGTGGTGAGACTGGTTCAGAGTAAAATCAGGTTTCTTGCTTACCTTCAAATGTGAGCTCAGCAGTGACTTATGCTTCCTCAGATGGTGATGTGGGCATGAGATGCTCCTGTTTAGGAACAAGTAACATAGCTGTATGGACAGAGACAGTTCCGCTGGTACTACCTAAGCCAAACTAAATAGTGTTTGGACTTGTAATTTATCCCAGGTATCCGGTTCACTGGGAAAACTTAAGACAGATTGACCTAGTGAAATCCATCTTTGAGGGGAGCAGTGGTGGCAGCTCATAGCCTGTTGGTCTGTGGTATCTTGTGTCCAATGGACTGACTCCAACACAAAAGGATTGGGGAGGGATGAAGGTAATATGAGAGCTGAAGACCTAAATCCTTCGACTCTGAGGCATGCTTGTAGAAGAAGTGGTATTTGTTGAAATTACCTAGATTAATGTCAATGGCCACTTAGGGATTTTACAGCTGCATGTTACCTGCTGAAGTAACTGAAATGCTGCTGAAACCTTGTACTGGTGCAGGATTTGAATCTTATTTTGAACTCTGATCAGTAATATGACAGCTTCCTCCACAAAGAAGAGAAGGGTCTTAGTTACTGGAGACTCGCTTCTGAATGGGACTGAGGGCCCAATACACAGAGCTAATAGGTCCACGTGGGAGAGGTTTATCCCAGAGGGGGGAAAAAGGGTTCTGGGGCAGGAATTGGCAGGGCTTATTCAGAAGGCTTTAAACTACATTCAGAGGTGGGTGGGTTCGAAGTTGGTGGGTGTGTATCAGTGGGACAGAGCTCTGATCTTAATGAAAAACAGGGGGGCCTCTTGCTGTCCTAGAGTGAAATCAGAGCTCTCAGCTGGTGTCTGCACACCAATGCATGCAGCATGGGGAATAAGCAAAGAGGAGTTAAAAATCTGTGTCCAGTCAGGTGATTTTAATCTGGTGGCCATTACAGAGACCTGGTGGGAGAGCTCTCATGACTGGAATGTGGTCATGGATGGCTATGTCCTTTTCAGGAGAGGCAGAT
>VZRI01003164.1:61764-89237 GCA_013397515.1 Upupa epops
TCTCTTGGTTGTCATTTTTCATTTCTGCACCGAGGTGTTGCCTGGATGAGGGAGCTGATATGTAACATAATATAGAAGATTACCAGAGGGAAATACCTGTCTTCACTTACTAGTGTTTATCCTAGAATGAATGCTTAAAGGTGATTAATTTGCATTACTGCACTTAGTGTGTATAGCGAACAGGTGTGTAAAATACTCTGCATGGAAAAGTACTATTGCTTAGATGTTTGAAAAAGTTGGCCTGAAGGCACTTCTTCATTGTTGGCATGTTTGTTCTTGCATGCAGTAGTCAATGAGGACTTCATTTGATTTTGTTGCTTTTCATAACATAGTTAAGGGAGGAAAAAATCTTCACCGTCAGTGTACCCCATGGCAGGTTTCCCAGACTGGTTGTGGAATTGTCAGCCTCAATATGCAGGGCATGTAAACCAAAGCTTTTGGAGCCAACTGCTTTAAGGGGAGACGTTTGGACTGGACAAAGTCCAAAAGTCCTTTCCAGGCTAAGTAGTCCTACATGTTTGTAGGCTGACAGTCCCTTAGTCCCTCGTTAATTTTGTTTAAGGCAGCTAGTTATCTTTATATTTTTACTAATGTAGTATTCTAAGTAACTTTAACTGGATTGAAGTACAGCTTTAAAAGTGTGTTGTGTCGTGTCCAGTGCCTTTGTCCAGGCAAATCTGAGGCTTCTGGTAGGTCTTTTACTTCTGTGGTTCTTGACTACTGGATGCTGCTGTAAGTTGAGGCTAGTCTAGCTGCTTGACACAGTGGTAGTTCCAACAGTTTACTGTTCTTACAGCAGTCTGCCAGGATATAAGCAGCTGGGACACTCAGTTGTGTTGCTATCCTGACATCTCCCTTTATAGCCCTTGTGTCTGGAATACACATGCTTAGGTTATTTTTTTAATGTGTAGGAATCCTGACACATCTCTTTGTATCTGTCACTTACGCTTTTCTCCATAGTGTGCTTTCATAAAGCTGCTTCTCTGTGCTGATCAGTGTGACAGCTGATGCTTACGTTTGTCAACTACTGTGTCCAGTTACTCTTATAAAAAGCAATATTAGAGCTCTCCAGCACTTAATCACTCAGTCTGTGTAGCACACAAATGCTTGTTAAGTAGTACTTGTCTTTTGAAGCTTACTCTTCTATGGTGTTGCAACATCCAGAGACTAAGAAGGGTGGATTTCTTTTGACAAAGCAAACTACATCTGTAGCTTAAAGCAGAAAAGGTATAAAAATAAATGCTAATGAACTTTCTGTGGCAAGTGCTTATAACTTGCTTCTCACAGAATTTGCTGTGTATCTCAGCTTTTTTTTTTTTGTTAAATTGGAGAGATCAAAAGTAATATTTCTACGTATAAGCAGATCTAAGGTATAGTTCTGCTTCCAGGTTGAAACTAAGCTGCATCAACATTAAAGAGATGCTTTAGCTTTAATAACAAGAACAATAAAACCTACTTAATTTAATGTAATTTGAGAAAGTGTGGGTTGTGTTTTTTCCTTTGGAAACTGCTCTAGATAGCAGTCATGTAGGATGGATTTACGAATAAGAACAGCTTGTTCAGCTAGCAACTGCTTTGAGAAACCTTTGGCACTTTTAGCAATGGTAGTGTTGTCACAAATAGAAGGTATTTGTTCTAATACCTCATTCCTACTCATACTTCAGACATCAGTGACATATTGTGCTTGCTAGTGTGTTGAAATGGCTTGTGCTTCAGAGTTGCTCAGCAGGCTTTTCATGTGATCTTTCAGCACTATTGAGGTGCTTTAGGTGCATGCTACTGTGGTGGCATTACTGTAATGGATGGTGACTGTTTCTTCTGTCTGTAGATCTAATTGGTTGCCTGGTACTTGATCTGTGGCGAACAGGACAATGGCTGCAAGCAAGAGCAAGAATCAGAGTTCCCTGGCCCTCCATAAAGTGATTATGGTTGGCAGTGGAGGTGTAGGCAAATCTGCACTCACTCTTCAATTTATGTATGATGAGGTAAGTAGCTTTGGTTTAACTTTTTTAAAGCGCCAATGCATACAGCTTTCTGAGCTACTTTAGCAGGACAAGGGAAGTAAATGTAAGTAGCAAAAGATCTGACCTGACTGGCAGAAGAATGTAAGAATCTGAGTATGTCTGTGGCTGATGGTGGCAAAATTGATGCTTATTAATGAAAGAACAGTCTTCAAAGGACATGTGTAATGTGCATGTTCTTGAGTGTGCAGAAGCTATTACCAGTTAGCATTGAGCTTTAATTTTGTCGCAGTACCTTTTACAACAGTTGAAGTCAAAAGTAAACATTGTAGCTTGTTCTGAACTAGGTGATTTAGTACGCATGTTTGTAGCATGAATTCTTCCCCACTGGTTTACAGGAAGCTAGATTAGGCAGTCCAGACTAGTGTGTGAAGGACTACATGATCCTGTAATTCAGAAACTGGTATTTATCTATAGGTTGTCCTCACATACTATAGTGATGTATCTGAATAGGTGACATACTTGCTAGTGTAGGCCAGCCAGCTTAACCAGGTGAAGTCTGTGTTGAGCATGCACTGTCAGCACTGAACTACAAGTTGAACTGCTATATTGAAAGGACTAAGTACATGTTTGTGTAATTATTGAGCACATTTTCATTTTCAGCAGCTGGGTGCTGTCACTTGCACCTGCTGAAGCTTCAGATACCTATACCTGAAGTACACTCAAGTGTTTTTTCTTGGAACAGGTGATCTAAATAATGCTGCCAGTTTGCTGGTAACTTGTGCTGTATCTTTGTCCTTTAAATTATGCTGCAATTGCTGAATAGTGCTTCATGTAGCAAGGCAGTTTCTCTTGGCTAGGCAGACAAACTCTTTGATGTATTACATGCTTAAATAATTTTCTTTTTATAGCAAAAATGGTGGAACTTAGCAGCTGAGTTTAATTATGAGAAGGTTTTGGATAATTTAAATGTCACCTAAGTGAAAGAAAATATACTGAATATATACTGATTTTTTTATATATATATATATATACACACACACACATACACACTGAGACTATTTGACAGAAATACTAAACACTAATCCCTTTCTTATAATCTTCAGTTTGTAGAGGACTATGAGCCTACCAAGGCTGACAGCTACAGAAAGAAAGTAGTTCTGGATGGTGAAGAAGTGCAGATAGATATTCTGGACACAGCAGGACAGGAGGATTATGCGGCTATCAGAGACAACTATTTCCGCAGTGGGGAAGGGTTTCTTCTAGTTTTCTCAATAACAGAGCATGAATCCTTCACAGCAACAGCAGAATTTCGGTAAGTAGCCCCCCTCCCAGGCAGGGGGAAATAGCTGGTTCTTATGGTGCTCCGACATTGCTTAAAAGATACAGCTTTGTCCTTTGTTTGTTACCATTGGCAAATAAAAGTGGCAACCCAGCCATTTTGCTCTCAGTAACCAGTAACTTAAACCATAGTATCCAGCCTCTGGCTGTAGTTCTTTGTGTCTGCAACTGATGAATACATTATGCCAGCAGCAACTTCAGGCAAGTAACAGATTCTTGGACTCCTAATACATGCGTATTCAAGCCAATTTTCAGTCTTGGTGGATGTGAAGTTTAATTATCTTAGCAGTACTTCTGGAATTAAGTCTGCCTTTTGGCCAAGTTTCAGACACTGTATTGCTTACTGCTAGAAGCAGGTGCTCTAAGGAAAGGAAGGATTAGCCTCCGCTCAGGTATGGATTAGTGCCAAATAAGGGTTGGCAGCCAAGCAGTACTGTTGTAGGCAGACCTATTCCTAGAAAGACACACACCAGTAGTAAATGCTCCCATTTTTGTTATTAAGATTAGCAGTTCTAATGTAAAAAATCAGCACCAGTCTGAGCACAAACTGGTTATGTAAAGTAAAGTAAGGGGGTTTAAACTATCATTCTGATCCCAGAACTTATGTAGCTAGATTCTTCAGGGCTAGTGTTCAAACTCCTGTTTCATAATAGACTGTTGCCTCAGTGGAGAAAGTAATCCAGAGATGTGATAAGACAGCTGAACAACTTGAAGCAAAACTTGGCAAAACATGTAAGGAACACCTAACACTCCCTGTGTGTCAGAAGAAAAGCTCATTAGTCTGACTTACGTTCACTTTGCTTTGGTGGTACAAGTTTAACAGATAATAGTTGGAAATACAAATGGTAGTGCTAAGGTAAACATCCGTTTCTAGGATATTTTAAAGCTATGAGGAATTCCCCTTGTGCCCTATGAATTCAGATTCTTAATGTATTATACTGTAGCAGTAGTAGTAGGAGACTGCATCATCTTTAAGGTATAGAAATACTGTTCTTTTGTCATGTAACACTTTGTTGTACTTCAGAAGACTGACAGTCATGGGGCAAACAAGCAGAGCTGTGCTACAGATTTTTCTGTGACTGGCACACTGAAAGGAGCTGAACAGTTGACTTCTTAGAACTGCAAAACCTAATAGAGTATTTATAGTAGAAGATGGTGGAAAAAGTTCATATACCATTAGAAAAACAAGAAAATGAAACATTTGGAAGTACCCAGCCTGGGTTTTAACTTGTGTGCTTAAGTGAAATTTAAGGCTAAACTTAAGGCTTTGGATGAAAGGATAAGAGTTTGTCTTGATAGTTTCGAGTTTTTTTTTGGTCAGATTTCTGTAACTAGATGCACTGTGTGCTGGGTCAAGATGCCAGCACAGCAAAACAATGTAAAAGCAGTGCTAGCCCTTAAGGTAGGCAAGAAGGACCTAAAAGCTTTGAGATGGAGAATATCTTTATTTGTTCACTTCTGAACAATATAAAGTATAATTACTTGTATGTCAGACTAATATTTCATTTAAGAACCAGCTTCTCAGAAAACTTCCCTAGGAAGGAGATGGGAGTGGGTAGGTCACCAGCATCATAGACTAAATTGCACTAGCATTGATCCTCTAATTCCCAGAATTCTTAAATTATATTTAAACTTAAATACTGAGCAAACTATGGGCTTGTTTTAAACCCTAGCTGTCCTGTTGATGCTATGGTTCAGTTTGCTTTTGGTGCATCTGTAATCTGAAAACATGCGAAGGTACAGTTGAATGCAACAAGGGGGCACTTCACTAGTAACAGTATTTTATAGTCTTATGTACTCCACATTCATCCAGTTACTTTGTGGATGGAAAGTTCATGCATCTGAAGCAGTATGGTAGCTCAGTGGAATGAAGAGATGTAACACCATTCTCATGCCTAGTTTGGCTCTTGTTCCTAACAAAATGAAGAATCTAAAAATAGCTGTAGACTAGTACAGTAACTTCAGTGTCCTGGATGGACAGCAGCATGTGTCAGCCTGGTTTCAACCTGTGTTTTACTTCAGTAATAGCATGGATTTTAAGACTGACGTGTGGCTTTACTCTGTCTCCTTCCTGGAGGCTGGTGGGTCCTTTTTAGAATGATAAATGGTTGATAGGTTAATGCTGATGGTTTGAATATTTTTTTTGAAAGGAGGAACATTGTTTAGCACTACTTTAACTTTCTCATTTGTGTGAAATTTAGGTAGCTATTAATAATCTCTGCCAGATATTTGTGCTGTGCCCAGCCTTGGCAAAACCTAGAGCACTTGCCCAGAGCTATGTTGAGATATTCTTAGATTTCCAGTCTACATATTGTGATTGAATGCCAAGGTGAAATTTGGCATAAGTGACACTTAAAGCAGTTCATATTTGAATAAGGAAAAGTTGTTATTCTGCCATGCTGCTCTTTATTGGAGCCTGGTTAGTAAATTTACTAATTAATCGGTAAAACTACTTTTTCGGAAGTGAGGTAATTACATTAAGCTTGGAATAATTTTAAATCGTGTTTGATTGCTTGGAAATGTACTTCTAAGTACTGTTGTAAATGCTAGTGATGTGCAGACCACTTGATCCACTCACGATAAGGGTGGGAGATTTATAGCTACTGCTAACACAGATACTTTTATTTTGAATACCTGATGTATTAGGGAACAGATTCTGCGTGTGAAGGCTGAAGAGGATAAAATACCCTTACTGGTAGTGGGAAACAAATCCGACTTGGAAGAGCGCAGGCAAGTGCCTATAGAAGAGGCTAGAAGTAAGGCAGATGAGTGGGGTGTGCAGTACGTAGAAACCTCCGCCAAAACTAGAGCGAATGTAGATAAGGTAAGACAAATTACCTCTGCTCAATTAGATGATTGATACTTGTTTAGTAGCTGGTTGACTAAATCTTGACTTACTGCAGCAAAAACTAATAGGCAGTTGAATTTATGAAAACCTGGATTCTGAAAAATTAATAAGCTTAATGAAGAGTGCACATTTTAGCAACTACTTAGCAACAATTTAGCTTTGAGGAGCCAGAGACCTGGTACAAGTTTAATGCTGTTGTTTTGTTTTGGCTGTACTGAAGCCAGTAGCTTTCCAGCAGTTCATTGGATAAATGGGCTTGAGGATTCCCTATTTTGTTTCTTTCCAGGCTGTATCCAGTTTATTATAACAGCAATAAATAGCAAGCTACTTAATTATGACACACATAAATGGTCTCTTCCCTGTGAAGCTGTGTACAGTGTCTAAAGTGAAATAATTCATTAATTTTATTATTCAGTTAATATTTATTTTTTGTTGCCCACCAAGACTATGAACTGTGATAACTCTTCGTGCTGTGTTTTCGTCCTGTTAACTTGTTTCTGCTGTTCTAGAACAGTTGTTTTCAGCAAGTTTCAGCTGCTGGCTTCTTACGTGAACAGTGATGATTAGCTGATCTGGAGAGATGACTCATAATGGAGTGTTTCCCAGTAATAGGGAAAAATCAGTTTAGAGCCCTTTTTTTACATGGATAATGGGGGATTTTCCAAACAGCATTTTTCTACTTCACCAGGACATTGATCTGTAATTATTGTTAATCTTTCTAAGGACTTCAAAGGTGGGGCTTGGTAATCTACGTTTATTTTCAAGATTAGAAATTTTAGGCAGTTTTCTCTTTGGATGAAGAACATTGGTGGCTAGCTGTACTCCATAGTCTTCTAGACAACTTCCTATTCTAGTCTGTATTAGTTTTAGTTTTTACTAGTGGAAATGCTGTTGGCCTGTAAGTTACCTAGTACTCTTCTCATTGCTGGTTGAAACAGTACAGACAAGACTCTTTGATTTGAATCCTACTGGTTAAAAGGCCATGTTGTAATTTAAATTTGAAGAACCTGATTTGTACAGTATGTCACTGTAGAAAAGTCACTGTCAGGTACAGCCATCCTGTGCTGAGCAGATGCCTTGCCTGCTTTATACCTGGACTATCTTTCTGATCAGTTTGGATTAAAAGCAGTGGAGCTGTGTCTGGAGTATACTAGCATGGTGTCCTAGCTCATATGACGTACTGGTGTTGGGTATATAAACCCTCTTGTGTATATTAAGACAAGTTAATGAACATTGTGATAATTTTGTTCTGCTACAATATTGATACACAAAAGCTGGAGAGGATTTTGATATATCTCTGATCAATAGTATGGACTTGTTTCCAAGTACAAAGTCTTGCATAGTTTCCTTATTTAAAAAAAGGCTTAATTGACAGATTGATACTAAACTCTTGTTCTATAATCCTAAAAAAAAAATTCACAATGATTGCCTAAGGTGAAATAACTATTGCATCTTTTAAGTTCTCTGTGTGTAAATGTCAGGTGCACGGTTGATGTCAGAATATTGGAGGAAGCATCATAGTAATGACTTCACTTGAATCTTGTAGTTTAAGAGTTTGTCTGACACTGTCACTTAAATGCTGCAGCTTTTTAATTATGAAACGGGCAGAATACTATGATCAGAGTACGCTCATAACTACATAGAAACGACTGGACTACATACTTCACATAGTTGATGAGTGATTTACCCTGAAATGTTTACTAGGCAAGGGCAAATGTTCTTGTTAACTTTGAGTTCAAGGTACTTCTATGAAAGGCTGAATCTATAAAAAGCTCTAAAGCATAGCTCTGGCTGTTAAATTATAGTAAGGTGAAACTGTGATACTTCTTGCCTCTGCTGGGTATGCTCCATAATTCTGATACTGAGTTTGTTGTTGGGCTCAGTGAAACTGGCTTCTCCTTTATAAGGTACAGTGTGCTGCTGCATTTTTATATACTGCTGACCACAGTTTCTAACTACTTTCTAGTGGCAGATCTTGTTTTAATGTTTCTTTATTTTGCCCTCCTAGGTATTCTTTGATTTAATGAGAGAAATCAGAGCAAAGAAGATGTCAGAAAACAAAGACAAGAATGGCAAGAAAAGTGGAAAGAACAAGAAAAGCTTTAAAGAAAGATGTTGCTTATTGTGATGCATGGGAACTGCAAATACCTATTGCCAGGTGGCATGGATAAGATACCACTAAGGATATAGGGCTGGATTCATGAAAGGAAGTCTGTATTGACTCCCTTATATTTTGCTTTGCATATCACACCTTCAAAATGTGAAAACAGAACTTTAAAACAATTTCTGGTATCCAGCAAAACCAATGCCTACTTAAATGGAAATGAGTTCTGTCTTTTCAGTGTCTTTTCAAAGCTAGAAACAGTTTCAGAACTACAATCCTGCTTGGTTATACAAAGTACTTTTGTATTATTAACTTCCTAGTTTACTTAGTTTACTCAAATGTTTCCCTAAATGTTTCTCTTGAACCTCTACTGGCCTTAACAAGCACAGCTGTTCAGGTTCAAACATGTTTATTTTTTCTTCCACTGTTGTTGCCCTCCTTGATGTTGCAAACTGCAGAAAAGCTAGATGGGATCTGGTAAAAGGTTTGAGTCTCCATCTTCTGTTAGTAGTTGCTGGTATTCCTTGCACTGAAGTCTGCTGGCTTCTTCCCCACATTGTGAGAATTAGGAACTGACACTTGAACATCAACTCAAAACAAACTTTCTTCCATATTCTGTTTAGTCAATACAGTATTCATGAATCAAGCCTGTGGACTCAACTCACACTTAAACAATGCGAAAAACGGATATTTAAATACTAGCTAGATGCATTTGCTGCTGGTCTGTCTTCTCACCCTTAAAGTTAGTGGTATGGGGTGAGAAAAATGACTAAGCCTTTTTTCAAAAGGAGTAATATTATTACCACCTCTTTGAAATGCTGTCTTGGGTTTTTTCCATGTATTGTGGCTAGACTCTGATTTTTCACAATTCCAGTGAGTATAAAAGTGTTGGTTTCATCAGTTTTGTTTGTATGGGAGCATTTGTAATCATGATGGAAAGTGGGAACGTCTGTGCCTGTCTCTTGTCTTGCTGGAGACGAAAACTTTTTGGGTAAAGATGGGTCATATCACACAATCGTGGCTTGGAATAGGTGAGGTGTACATGCTACCTCTTAGTGAATAGCTGGATATTGAGTTCTGTGGTGTCAAAAAGCAGTTGCCACATCTTACTCACTGTTGATTTTTGTATGTACAGTTTCTGATGCACAGCAACCTAGCACGTGGGGGGTGTATATAGTTTGTCAGTTATTCAGTGGTGGCCATGGATTGATCAACAAACACCAGCCTGAAATTGGTCTTTTTGTCAGCTGAGACTGAATTAAGATTTCTGATACAACTTAAGTGCAGTTGCCAAAACCCAGTTCTGTCACTGTTTTGGAAAGTAACTGTCTTTTCTGATTGTGGAGTTGCAATGAATTATGGCTCCCTTCTGTCTTGAAGGAGTGGAGACTTAAAGTAGTGCCTGTACTTTGCTTGCTAACTAGATACTTAATGTTACTTGGTGAAAGGAATATGGTGGTTCAGTGTAGCAATTGGAGCACTAAATTAACGAGTAGTGCTTTTTCTTGGGGTGAAGGAATAGTGAATACTGTTCAGTACTTGGTATTGTAATTTGAGGTTGACAAACGTTTAACATGTACTAGATTGCTATTGTGCGTACCACCTCTGACCTTGGAAAAAAATAACATGTTAGATATCAACCTCTGTTGGCCTAAGGCTTCACAGGGACTTACCACAAATTCATTGTCTTCCATAACTAGTTTAACTTGTCAAGCAACTCATTGGATTGGGGAAACTGTATTAAATAAAAGGTGCTGTAATCTTCCTTCTTGTCAAGTTAAATTCCTTTGTTAATGTGTCTTGTAGACATAGAACAGTTAACTAATTCTGGAAATATTTTTCTTTGAACAATGTAGCTAAGTGGTATTATAAAGCCAACTTAATGCAGTTCTGATGCAGAGTCTGGGAGCCTGCTGGCTTGTGGTACTTGTTGCTTGAGCTGTAGCATCCTGAACTTCTATGGATCAAGTCCATTTTTGAGTGTATGTTGTGCGTACAGCAAATGAGTCTGCCTCTGGGGGAAGGCAAAAGTTTGAGTTTGGCTTTACTTGAGATCTGAAGGTTAAGTCCTTAATTAACCAAAAGATAAGCAACAGTTGAGTTCGGGTTACAAGCTTATATAGGTCATGCCCCTCTGAGGTGGTGGATTATAAAATGTGTCTTAAAACTGAGTAAGCTTTCATTGATATATGAATAATGAATTCAGCAAGGCTCACAATGAGCAGTTCAGCTGTATTTGCTCAAGACCTGGCATGCCTTAACCTTTGATATCTTTAAAGTACCTGACAGTATTTGATATTTCAGATTAATTTCTGTTCAGGAAAGTGAGTCTTCAGCTGGTGTTTTCTCAGACTGTGTGCTGTTCTCACTCAGGTTATTTTTTTTTTTTAACCAATAAAGCTCCATCACTGAAGTGGACTTACTTGGAAGAAGGTGCTTTCTGCTTTATGGCTTGTTATTGTATCTCTTCAGTGAGATCATCTAAGAGATCATCAAAAGATCATCTAAGTCCCACAGCCCTGCTGGAGCAGGATAAGCCTACAGCACCTGGTGTTCCTGGACCATCTCCCACCCAAGTACAAACTAGGCCTTTTTCAGCTTCTCTGTATCCTCATTCTGTACTTGTAACCAACTTCATTTCCCAGTTACAGGTGAAAGCATGATAAATAGGGCAGGTGCCTTGACTACTTAATAAGTAGGCAATAAGACAAGCATTCTGACTTGTACCAGAAGGGTAATAAAACTGCTTCTCTGGACTGGAATCTGTTGCCTGCAGGTCATATGGTGACATTGCACCTTCATAACAGGGGCAAGAGGATTTGAAAATCCTTGACTTCCAGGTGTGCTTCACTGGACAGCAATGGACATCAGCAGCAGACAAGTTGACTGGAGCAAGTACAAAATGGCTTTTAAGATAACTTTATGCTAAATGAGTACTGGTAGATCATGTGACAACAAGGAGTCTTGGATGAGGTGAGGTGTGTGGTGTCACCTGCTAGCCTTGCCATGTAGCTGAAGTAACTGAAGCTGATACATGATACATTCTAGCTGCCTTTGGTTTTGGTAATTAAAGACCAAGAGTTTGCAATCAGTATAATGTGCTCTTAAGTCTTTCTAAAGAATGGATGTAAGCAAGTAATTGGATATTTAAAACTGGAGGCCATGCAAGACTTGACTATGCACTTGCACTTAATCATTCAAATATTACTTGCATATAATGGCTTAACAGAAAGACAGGGAGCTGTTTACTACTATATGCAATCTTCCATAGGTAGCTTAGCCATGGGTTTGTATTCAAATGCTCCAGTGTGTGTTCTGGTTTGAGCAAAAAATCTGATGCAAGCCCCATTATAATCAGCATTTAAGTTGTCATATGAAAATAGCAGGTTTAAATTCCATGAGTACTAAGGCAGACTTGACTCTTGTATTTTCAAGTGTCTCCAGATGAGAGTCTAGTCACAGCAAGGAGCTGTGACTAGACATCTTTGAAGACTTGTGCCACGTGTTCTGTGCAGGCTAATATGTCTTCACTGCAGTTTTCAGGTGTTCAGGTGGACACTTGGCTTGATGAAGAAAATAATGCATTTACAATGAACAATGTACATTTACTGGGTATTTAGACTGTAGTGAGATGTTGGGGTTTGACTGAAATTTCAGATGGATGTTATCTGGGTAATGTAACGAGTAATACTATTTAAGACACAAAGCTACAATCTGGAATCTGGGGCGGGGGGAATATATCTAACTAAGTGCTCACTCTCTTTCCAAAGCATTAACTCAGTGCTTGGGGCTGACAGGCCTACAAATTCTTGCTCAAAAAGAGGATACTGTTTATCAATTCCACTCAGAGCTTGTAGAGAGAGAAGCTTTCTTTAATTGCTATAAGCATATGTTGCAGTGTTCACCTCCTGTTGACTTATAGTTGGGAGAAGGAGGGAAGATGAACAAAACAGCTATGATTTTCACCGTTATCTCTGCACTTTGTGGAAATGGCAGGTGTTTCTCTTGGGAGGGAAGGTGTTAGAGATAACACCCAGAAAGGTTTAGCATAGTGGAAGTGATTGTGATTGCAAGATTTAATAAAACTGCCTCTAAACTATGTATGCTATACAATGTAAATTCTTATTATTTTCTTATGTAGTTCAGAGCTTTGTCTCTAACTTGCACAACCATTCTTAATGTCTGTAAAACAGGTAACTTTTCATTATCATGCTAATACAACTGATTTGTATTGCTATTGATAATAAAAAAAACAGGCATAATGTTTGCTTGTTATTGATTTGTATTGATATGAGCCAGCAGTGTGTACTTGTGGCCAAGAAGGCAAACCAGATCCCGAGCTGCATAAGAATTGTGGCTAGCAGGTCAATGGAGATGATTCTCCCCCTCTACTCTGCTGGTGAGACACTGTCTGGAGTACTGTGTCCAGTTCTGGAGCCCTTATTACAGGAAGGATGTGGACATGCGGGAGCATGTTGAGAGGAGGGCCACGAGGGTGATCAGAGGGCTGGAGCACCTCTACTATGAAGCCAGACTGAGAGAGTTGGGGCTGTTCAGTCTGGAGAAGAGGAGGCTCAGAGGTGACCTTATTGTGGCCTTCCAGTATCTGAAGGGGGCTACAAAACAGCTGGGGAGGGGCTCTTTAGGATCTCGGGTAGTGACAGCACTAGGGGGAATGGAGCAAAGCTGGAGATGGTTAGATTTTTGCCTTGATATGAGGAGGAAGTTTTTCACTGTGAGAGTGGTGAGAGCCTGGAATGGGTTGCCTGGGGAGGTAGTTGGCGCCCTGTCCCTGGAGGTGTGTAAGGCTGGGCTGGATGAAGCTCTGGCCAGCCTGTTCTAGGGTGGGTTGTCGCTGCCACGGCAGGGGGTTTGGAACTGGATGATCCTGTGGTCCCTTGCAACCCTGACCGATTCTATAACTTCTTCCCAGTGAGGGTGATGGGGCACTGGAGGGAGCTGCCTGGGGGGTTTGTGGAATCTCCTTTTCTGGAGATGCCTGAAATCCACCTGGACCTGGTCTGGGTGATCCTGCTGTGGCAGGGGTATTGGACTGGATGATCTTTTCAGGTCACCTCCAATCTGTAATGTTTTGTTCTGTGATTTACAGACTGTAGGAAGGGAATGAGAGAGGAGGAGGATTTGACTGAGATCCTCATCGTTGTTTTTCTGTAAATGGTCTGCGTGTTTCAGACTCAACTGGTGTGTAGTTTCATTGTTTCATTATTAGATAATTTTCTACAACCCAATTGATTAGACAGTTTGTATCAATGTCCAAATCACATTAATTGCACTCTTCTTTCCTCACTCGATTTTTGTGGCTCAAATAAGTAGCATTATATGGTAATGTTGATCAGTGTACCAGATTCCTTTCTCTGTTGGTTTGTGATGAACAGCAGCAGAGAGAGTGACGTGTCTCTGAGGCTAGATGGTTCGGGACATACTTATATCATTGACATGATGCTTAATTTAGAGTGGCATAGAAATGGAATTGCAGTAAACTTTGGGTGCAGGTTTTGCTGCCACTGCTGGACAAGTTAAAAGTGGAACATCATCTAGCTGATTACCCCAGCCAAGGATTGCAGCAATTTACATGAACTTGTTTACATGGTGCTTGCCCAGTGTTTGCCCTGTCTTTGCTAGGGTGGTGTATGTAGCTGTCCTTTCCAGTGAAGTAGTTTTTTTTTAAAATATGGTGCATCAGAGAAAGAGTAGCATGAAAAGCTTTGTGTAGGAGGCAGGATGGGGTTCCTGTCACAGCTGTAGCACATGGCTGTACCCAAAGCCCAGGCTGACACCTTTTCGTTTACACATTGCATGCATACTTGTGAGGAACAGAATTTTTTTTGTTGCAGCAGGATGAAACTACAGAATACTTTCACATACATGGCTTTGTTTTGGCCTTCATGCTTGTCTGTGTTCTGTCCCAGGGTGATCACTTCCATGGTTGTCTGTGCTGAATAATATATGGAGGATTTCTGGGATGGTAAAGGTTCCTGAGAACTATTGGCTCCATCTTGTGGCTTTAAGAGTTAAAAACTCTACTATGAAGAGGGGCTGTTCAGCATGCTCAGGGTAGCACACAAGACCTAGTTGCTATTAATCTCCTACCTGAATTGCACGTAGAAATCCATGCTAACAAGTTTCATCTCTTCTTGTTGCTCTGCCATATGATTCTCTTATGCAGTACAAGACTTTGTTCTAAATTAAAATTTTCCTTTTGCATGCAAATGCTAATGTTAATTCTTGCCTCATCATTCTAGTGTGCAGCAGAACACCCAATTTCTCATGAGGATGGTGGCTTTACGATTTCTATGGCATTAAACCAGTTTGCATTGCAAGTGTAAGTTTGTTCTGCTCACTGAGCACTGATTTGCATGCCAGAAAGAATACTTATTGTTCCATGGGACTGTGCAGTACTTCACAAAACATTTTGTTTCTAAGGGTTACTAAAGATGCTGGGTTTTCTTTGAAATACAAAGCCTTAATTGAGGGGAGGGAAAGGAGAATATCCTATTTTAAAATCTTTTCTTCCTACCCCTCAGTCTTTCTTCCCCCCCCGCCCCCGACTACTTAGTGTCTACTGTGGGAATAGGATCTACTAGGAAAATACCAGCAAGTGGCCTCTTAAGCCTCATAACATCAAAGGAAGTAAAATGCTGAATTGACTGGTGCCTCATGCTTTGCACTTGCCTTCCTGATAAATTTGATTCATTTTCAGAGTTTACAGTAAGTTTTCTTGAACAAGCGTTGTTACTTGGCTGTGAGGCAAAGTCATGGCTTTGTTATAATCAGAGTTGAAGTTTGTTTTTAGAGCCTAGTGGTCAGTGTATCGAAGGCTTTGTGCATGTTGGCTTCAAAGGCCTAATACTGGTATGAGGACAAACTTGTGCATGCATGTAACATTAAGATTCAAGGAAAGTTACTCCTTACTCTCTTGAATTCTTTTTTTTTTAAAGGGAGATACCTACAACAAGCTCAGCTTTCTGTTTGGATAAATGTTTCTCGTCCTGTGGTCTAAGAGTGCCCTGTAACATGATTACCCTCTCCACGAAATGAAGTTATTTCTATTTGTGTAAACAAGGAAAACAAGTCTGGAATTGGGGGAATGAGTAATGATCTGAAAAATAGCCAAATTGTTTCTTGTTTCTAAATGAAACCTATCATGGCAACATTGTCCAAGATAGTCTAAAGTTCTCCTTAAAATTTGCCTCTTTAGTTCTAGAAACACTGATGAGAACTTGAGTGAGATGATTCTGGACAGGCTCAGACTTCCCTAACAGAAGCATCCTTGCTCTGGATGACAGGACTTAGAAGTCAGAAATCAGACCTTTTTGTTGCCACCTTGGAAGGTAGAGGTATGAAACCCAAAACCTAGTAGGTTACTGAACAAATACCTGCAGGGTGGACTAGACGCTTGTTTTTAAATATGACTACTCTTATAGGGTGTGTAATAACCTCTTTCATTGTGGGGTTCCCATTTTCATTTCTTTATAGGTTTGCTTGGTTCTGTGTCCCTGGATGATCATCTTTACCCTTCGGGTTTCAAATATTCCTAGTTCTACTTGGGTTCAGACAGGTGAAATAAACATCAGCAGTTCTTTTTAATGTCTGATGACTGTACTCCAATTAGATGCTAAGCATCCCCAACTGGAGTCAACTGCCATGGTCCTACTCTGAACACTATACAACAATGGACAGTGACAGACTATCGCAGAGCAACTGTCCACAGGATTATGAGCACTAGGAGAGATGGACACTTTGCTAATGAAAGCTGCTTCCTACCTGAGGAGCAGCACCAGAGTATGATTCACCTATTTCTGTGGCCAGGTTAGAACTTTCTTACGTGGTACCTTAAGTAGTGCAGCAGAGAGTAACACTGTGCCTGTTGAGTTGTTTTCATTGGGCTTTCTTTTTTTTTTACACACACACACACGCCCCATTTTTCTCCCTGAACAGTATGAAGGGAGGAGGGCAGAGAGAGCTTCTCCTGTGTGGGAATGAAGGCCACATTTTGCAGCTTTGCCTCAGGAGTTTGAAAACCATAAGTCAGGCCTCCAAAACTACATTTGGTTTAGAAATAATGAGATGCTTTAGAAAATGAACTTGGATTTCTCTTTCAGTCCTTTTGTTTCCAAGCCTTTTGAGTACACTTGCTTTATGTTTTGCAAGCCTTCTTTCTTCAACAAGCACGGTAGAAGTTTTTTTTTCCAATGTAAACAAAGATGTTCTTATCCTTGTAAATTTCCAGCACCTGAGGCATTTGGAGAGGAGCTGAGGCAGGGCACACACAACACTCAACTTTAAGCCCCATTTCCGTTGGGTCACTATCCTCCACAGTAGGAATCTGAAGGACTGAAAAAACTTAAACATAAGGACCCCCTGTTGGTGGTCCCAGTGTCTGTCTTGGCAGTTTGCCAGGAGCCCAAGGGATGCACTTAATTTTCTTTATTCATTAGCATATTTTTAATCAAATCCATCAAACCACAATGTTTCCACATGTCTCTCCCATGGTAGATGAATAAAAATAGGTCAGTGCTCAAATGCACCTTTAACACGGTGTAGTTCTATAGTTCGCTCCACTTCTGTAGGTGCACTTTGAGGACAGCAAAGGACCTGTCCTCTGTGCCTCATGAAAACCTGTGGTGAAGACTTCACTTCTCTCCACAAAAGGAAAACATGGGGAGTTGCTCCATGATACAGGCTACTTTCCATCCACTGCCCAGTCAGAGAGCAGAAAAGCTGCATAAGAATCCTCTCTCCAGCTTAGCTTCGAGTTCATAGCATTTGTTTAATGTTAATTTCTAGTGAATAATAAAGCAGGTGCAATGTCCAGGGTTGAATTCTCTGGCCCTAATGAAGTTTCAAGACTGCCTACATCTAGTTTAATAATAGGCTTTTTACATTCTTGTCACCTGTAACCTACCTTCATATACCTCATGCTGCCAACCCATCTCTAGTCAGGCAAGGAAAATGTTGCAGTGTTGAGATCATGTTCACACTTGCAGCTGAGACGTGTCTTGCCTTGTTTCTTATCTCTGAATTGTTCATAACAAGAGCTAAGTAAAAATTACTCTTCATGTTTTTTACATGAGCTTTCAAAGTTAGTTCTGGGTGGGGTGAATATTGCTTCAACACCAAGTTAAAACTTATCTTTTGTTCTTTTTTTGGAAAGAAATGGGGATATGGGTTCCAGGGGAACAGTCTTACCCAGGAGACTAAAACTGAGTAAAATCTAAGGTACTAAATAAATTTGCAATATTTGAAATGGGAGCCTTTGACAAAGAGATGCTTTACTTTCTGTTCATTCTTTATGAAAAGCCTCGAAGACTATGAGTTAAACAACCTGATGAAGGCTTTTTCTGAATGTAAAAATTGGAATGGGCTCCCAGCCTATTCTTAGCTGTGGAAAAGCTAGGGAAGCAAAAGGTGAAAATCTCTGCAGCATCCAGGCCCATTTCCAAGCAGCCCCACCTCTCCTGGTAACCCTTTCCTGCTGACAATGCTGTCACCCCAGACAGGCTGCAGCAAGTGACGCACGCACAGAGCAACCCCTGCGTCCCTCTGCTGCTGACAGATGCTCTCCTGTCTGTTGTTACAGGCTCCTTTGCTGTTCTTGCTTTGGGGGCTAACCCAAGGGGTGAGGACAGGATAGGTGTCTTAGCAAGACTGTTAACTTTTGGCTTCCTGGTTAAAGGTGCTAGGCAGGCCTTTTGCCTTTTCCATGTGTTTTTTGTGTTAGAAAGCTAAAATCAGAACTTAATCTCTAGATCCTGGAAGTCCACAGTGAGAAGATGAGGTGTTCTCCAATGTGTAAGAGGTGGTCTCTGCTAAATAAGAAAGCATCCAAGCTGTAGGGATGGAGATAGGTTTACTCCTCCTTTCTGTATTCCTGTAGTAGTTCACAGCATTAGCTGTGTTATAGGCAAATCTGCTTCTGTTCATTTCCTTTTCTGCTCATTAAGCTCTCCTACTTCTGCTGTAAAAACACTCTCCATTGACTGCTATTAAGCATTTGTACACTTTGCAGTCTTAATACATATAGTGTCTTGCCTAAAGCACCCTTACTTACACCTAGATTATTCTATTTTAATTTAACGAGTACTGTTAATCAAATTCAGCCTTGTTCCTAGGCAGAAGATAAGTTAGTGAGACCAATTTTGCTATGGGCTCAGTCCTGCAAGCTTGTGCCTTGTCACTTAGAGAAGGGGAAGAGTCATTTAGCAACTTGTGGTCTCTGCTCTCCTGTGCTGCCCGTTCTTTGGGTAGACCTGGATTTGTACAATGTTTATTTTCCAGTGATTTGGACTCAGGGAAGCTTTATCTGCTGTTACTTTTTGGGCTACTAACATGCCAATGACAGTGAGGTTCAGTTTGGAAGAAGCAAACTTTATAAAAGATCTTGGCCATTGTCATGGAGTGTTGCAATGCCTGTTCTCATCAGCCACTAAAAACTCCAGGTCTTTGCCTTTTGCAGTGAAGCTTCCTGTGCAGTGTACCACCTCAGAATGGCAGCCACCACAATCAGAGGCTGCTTCACTGCCTGAGCACGTGATGGGGTGCACAGCCTTATATCTATCTGCCTTGCCTGGGGGCTGAGGATCCCTTGGGCTTCAGAATTGAGGCCCTTTTGGCTTTCTTCCAGGAACAGAGCGTGGGTCCATTCTCGCAAGGGAAAGGCAGGGTATTTGGCAGCGTGGTGGTGTTTTGTGTATGCTACACCCAGCACTCAAAAGGCTAGTGCAGAACACGGGGAATTTCACATGGCTCGATTCCCTTCTGCCTCAGGGAGTGTGTATGTCTCCTCTCCCAACTGAGTGCATTTACCCAGGGCATGCTCCATGACGGGGGACGGGACGGGACGGGGGGGTGGACACTGCCTCTGTCCTCTTACAGCTAATCTTGGGTAATTCTGTATGTTTTAGCTATCAGGGTGGGAAGCAAGGAGGCCTGAACTTGTCTGTCTGAACTGTCTACCTTGTAGCTGTGGCATTGTGTTCCCTTTTGAAACACTGACTCAGAGGCTCGAAGATAGCTCCTGCCTAGCATCACCCCACAGCCTGCTCCTTCTCAGAAGACCTGACCTGCCCCTCATGCTCCTTAGGAAATCTGTGAGGCAGGAAAGTGAACTGAGCCCAGCTCTTCCTTTGGTCTCCTGACTAAATCAAGATACAAATAAAAATAGCCTACACCCATCCTTGCCACCCACCTTGAGCTCTTAGAAAAAAGGAAGAAAAAAAATTATATTTATTGCTGCATTTTTGGACACCTAATCTGGAAGGTGGGCAGACTGAAAACACCTGCTGCACTGAGTCCTTCAAGAAGAAAGTCAGAGATATTCATCCAGTCACTGTAAGGGACTGAAGTCACAGGTGGATTCTGCAGGCTTTTCAAAGCTCAGAGGCTTTTGTCTTGACCCTAAATCCACCTGGGCGTTTATATCATAGGGAAAGTCACTACCCTGTCAGATGCCTGAGGTTTCTTCACATTTTATTATGACATAAGTAATTCTAGTATATACGGTAAGGGAGAAAATCAGCATCAGTTAAACCCACAGATTTTACAATTCTGAAGTTGCACTAGCAGAGTTTAAAAAGTTGCTGTCTCCTTGAACTTTTTCCTGACCTGCATGCATAACATGGTTTGAGCTGGGAGTGACAGGGAGTGGACATAGAACAAACATTTCCCCAAAGTGGCAACTGTGTGCGACAGCCTCATTTCTCATAAGATTTGTCCAAGTAGTTCATCATGCTGTGGTCAACTGACTTTGTTGCCATCCAGGAAATGCAGGTAAATAGCATGCAATCATACATGTGCTATTAAAGTAGTACTCCGTTCCACTGTGACTGCACACCACTGGCATCTCCAGTGACCATTTTGTGTTAGGGGACCTAAGGAATACCTGAGAAAATGAGACAAGAGCTTATAGAAATGCACTGTGAGCCATTGTACTTCTCACTTTTTATGTCACGATGAGGAGCCTATCTTTTCTCCAGCTCCCTCCCAAACAGGGGTACTCTGATGCTGAACTAATTTATTTAGATTTTTCCCTAATTCAGGCATCTGGAAATGGCTATAGCTGTACACAATACTATCTCTTGCTAATTCTTTATACAGCCCTAGCACCTCTCACCCTGAAGGACCAGACCCCTTGAACTGTAGCCCATGACCACCTTCTCATTCCTTCCAAAACACCACAGTAAATGGGGTCTTCTTAGAGAGGCCAGCTGTGTCATAGCAGCTGCTGCCTTATGTTCCCCCAAAGGGAAAATGAGACCAGTTATGGAGGTTGATGAGAACTAACTGGCTGCAAATGTTGCACTTTCTCTTTCTTGGTGCCCTTTACTGCCCTGCAGAAGAGTGTCCCAAAGGATATGCAGCCATCAAACACATCCTCTGTTGGAGGAACAATTCAAACATGATTCAAAACAAGTGCTGCTTCACAATAACTACCAGTGAAGAGGAGCTGTGGAGAATAAAGCAACTAATTGGGCTGCTTTAGTACCCATGCAGAAATTTGGCCAAGGAGGTGAAGCTCACACCTTTTATGTTGCACACAAATAAGCCAGTATTTCCAAGGCATCTTACACAGCCAGCACTGGTGAGGATTTATCACTCAAAACACTCAAACCTGAATGCACCTGGTTTGATGTGGCATTGTTGCTGATTGTTCTATTTTGTTTGGATTTTTAAATACTCCATTTTCAGCTGGAAGTTAGTGATGTGACCAAAGTCCGATTCCCTTCAGCAGTTTCTCCCTTCCCCCCCCCCCCCCCCACCTTTTCGCACTCCCTGAGGTCTGACCATCTGGAAATCCTCCTCCACCTCTTCATCATGTGTGAATTTCCACCTAGGGCTGAAAGTGTCACTGTACTAAAGTGTGATGCATTAACACATTGAGGCAGAAAGCAGAGGGGAGTTGGGGATTATAACACTTCATGACCCACTCCACAGTTGCTCTATGATTTAATCATCTTTATCAGCTTGTATCCTTTTCTTTGTATCCCTGTATTTTTTTCCTTGTATCATTTCTTAAAATATTCCCATAATTAAAGTAAACAACCATCCTTTACACAAACAAGTAAAGTGTAGTACCCTGTCTAGAGACTGTGATCAACTGAAAAAGGCAAATGTCTGGAGGAGAGCACACCTCACTGGAGCAAGCTCTGGGACCTAGGTTGCTCTTTCACAATGAAGCTCACATAATTAGCCAGATCTTGTATTGCAAACTTGGTTCTTTCATGCCAACCCTCATGCACGTGATCTGAGCAACTGTAGTTTTTGTACTTCTGTATAAGAAAGCACAAGCAGTACTACCGCTATCTTGTACAGAAATGGAACCAAGCCCTGCAAACTGTTTTCTGTCTTGGTTTATCCTTTTGGAAGAATGGAATGGAAAATTCACTACTTTGGAAGTCAGCTAGCTGCCTAGACAACTTCTGACTAAATGCTGAAGCTTATTATGCTTCAAATAAATAAATAAATTTCTTTTGTGGCTTGCTTGCTGTAATCATCTTGGATGTAATAATGTTACTAGCCTCAGGGCTATATTTATTAAGATTTTAATTTAAAAATCTTTCTGTCCTTCAGCATTTAAACAGAGGAAAACCCCATCTGGAGTAGCCAAAAATAAAAAAAAAGAAAAAGTTCATCTTTTTTTCATGCTTTCCCTTCCCCTAGGCCCTTTCTCTCATCTTTTAAGCAAAAAAAACAAGAACAAGATATTTTGCTGCTATAGGTCTGCACCTTCCTAACACTTCAGTCCCTGTGCAGGTTTGATAGACCCGATGTCATCTTAAAATGATCTGTTTGTTCTTGGTTTTGCTGTCTCTGGAGCAGTAGTTTGTTTACTTATCCTAGAATAATTGATACCCGTGTATTTCATGATCATATTTCCACGTGCTATGATTTATTCTTAATAATGCTTTTGGTAAGTATCTAAACCACAGCAATAGATATTGGGGGGACAAGACTATTTTTCAGAAATGACAAAGGGCTGTGGAGAAGTCTTAGGGTTATTCTTTGTTACTAAGCTGCCCCACTACTGAGAAGATCATGGCAGGGAAATAGAACAAGAAGGCCCACTTGTAACTTGGGGAGTGAAAAACTTCCACAATCTTAAAAGCCTTTTGAGAGGACATCTCAGTTAAGAGGACAGCATGGGCTGCCACAGTGTTTGTGCATTTTCAGGAATTCTGGAAGAAATGGCAAGTGTTAGCATCCAAATCATACAGAGTTTGCAATCTGTTTTGTTTTAATCCCATCACATATCCAAGCTATTCCCTCACAAGGGAACAGGCAGCATTGACTTATAAGTAAATTCTGAGGACTGCAGAGGGTGATTCGGACATTTTTCTTAATATCCTCTCACTTGATTTAGTAATGCCAGAGCATCAGTGACAAGTGGCAGCAGAGGACTTTGCTTGTGGCTAATGTCAACATTGCAAACCTGGAGGGTTTGAATCAGTGGAGTTCCACTAGTTGTTCTGTGCCTCCTTGCTCAGACAGGGGGCCTTTGATGCTGCTATAGGATCCACTTGCTCCTGGTCTTGACAGTGAGTGCACCAGACAACCGTAGAACAATAATCTCAAAAAGCCCTCTGCGATGTTCTTCAGCAAACAGCCAAACTGCATGACAGTTTGGTTTGATATAACGAAAGGGTCATGGAAACAAAACTGGGTAATGTAAGTACAAACAGTTTGAAAATGGCTTTTGCCACACAGCACCAAGGCTGTGCTATTAGCTTCAAGCTCCACGAATGGATTCCTGTATGATCCTTTTCTCCTCTTGACTTCAAAGCATCTTAGAGAGGGTCGAATGCTGTTCTCCCTCAACTTTCAGCTAGTGAAAATGGGGTAAATAAGAAGAGACTCAGGCCTAAGTGCAGACTTTCTGTTTGCATCCTGTCCCATGGCTAGTAGTTGTAGGCTTCTCCTTCACATTAAGTAGTTTTCTTGTAGAAAAAGGAAGGTAATTTATGTCAGGTTCTTATCAAGTGCTGCTGGTTTTTCATCATGAGATGGCTTGAGTCTCTGTACTCTGGTTTTCCCATGGCACTGAGAAGGTGTCACACAGTTTTTGCTTTTAAGCCCCATTTAAAATTGGAGGGGACCTCTCATGACCACTCCCTGACAGTCACTGATTTCTCAGGACAGCTTTTTAACATTGTTCCATACTACTGTTGATTTTCCTCATCTATTAGATGTATCCGTCACAGCTGCAAGTAGAGAAGAAATGCATCAGCTGACTTTTAAATGCATTGCCTGAGTAAGTAGCATTCAAATTATGAGAAGTCAAGTTTTAGCTATTTTGTTTACCACTTAAATGCAGATTTTATTTTTACTCACTTCGCTACTTTGCAAGGCTTTTGGTGTCAACTTAAACAAACATGAAAATCATGGTCTTTACAGTATGTTAAAAGTGCTTATATGTTAAAAGTGCTTACCACAAAGCAGACACCTCTTTGTTGGGCAACCAGCACGCCTTTTTTATGTTGTCTGTGTGTCCTCACCCGCCCTAACCTATTTAGGTCAATACAAGCAACTTCAGAGGAAGTCACAGTCTGGTTATAAGGCTACAGCTTTGAACTGCAGCGGACAGATTGTGAAGAAAAGAGCACTTTTGGGCCATCAACAAGCAGCAGATAGCTTTTGAATATCTCATGGGGTATCCACCTAGGGGTATTTGGTCCCTTTATTCTGGAAAATGAAGTAGACCACTGAACTCGGACCCTTTGCCAAAGGGCACACTGCTTTGTGCACAGACTTGAGCGAAGCGACGTACCCAAGTGCCTCTCCTCAGTGCGTGTGAGATCCACCTGTGCTTCCTTCCCCACAGTGAAGCTGAGAGCTTGGATTCAAACCTTTCCACACTGTTGAAGAGGACCCATTGGCCAACATGTTTCCTGTGAGGCACCACAAGGTAGCTGAGCTAAAGGGTGTGGGAGTACATCAGATTACAGCTGATACACTGGGAGTGGGATTCTGTGAGTGTACTGACTGCTGTCTCCCAAGATCCCCACCCTGCCTGACATTTTTGTGAAGAGCTGACATTCAGTAGATGCTTTTCAGAACCTTCTGAGGGCTCTATTTTATTTCTCTGTGAGTTGTCTTCCAGATTCTTGTTTCTACCTACTTTAGATGAGGAATTCCTGGTTTGGTCAAGTCTTTTGTTTCTGCCTTCTAAATCCCCCTTTTCCAAGCGATGTTTAGAGTAGGACCCATTTTTTCAGAGAGAGCACATCTCTGTTAACAGACACTTTTCAATTAAAGAAGCATGGGCAGGACCAAAGGAGCCAGATTAACTTCTTAGGGATTTTTTTTTTCATGAGTTGGGTCTACCTTTGACAGTTCAGATAATGTCCAGGTTGTTCAGACTGGAATTTCCCTACTTGATTTTCAGTAGGGAATTCTACAGAATTGCAATGCTTTTGGAATATCCACTGTTTCTTTTAAATTGTTTAAAAAGTAATCATGTGTGGCAAGGAATTGGTCTGATTACAAATAGATAATTTTATCTGAAGCAAAAGAATTGCATTAATACAAATTCCAGCTAGAGCATAGCACTTTTGGTCTGTCCCTGCAACCCTGCATATCAGTTTCATTGTGTTTCCAGCAAGATGACAATGGCCACCTTCTAAAAAGTTCTTTCAGATACAAGGCAGAAATATACACTTGAGGGTTTAGCCTTGAATCTTCTATGGCATAGTGATGCTCTTCTGAAGTGCCATTTAAAACAGATTGTGTTTCACTACATGCAAAAATCCTCCATACAGATGCAGCTATATGAGAAAAAAAAAAAGGGCTTTTGCCAGTATAGGTGATTTTGTTTGGGAAATGCTTGCAAAAAAAGATGTTTGTGCTAGTAAAATTTGTATTATGCCTTATCAAAGGCAAAGCATTTCTAGTGCAAACCAGACCTCTTTTATATAAAGCTTTATTCAGTGCAGCCATCAGTACAGTAAAGAAAATCCTTCCTCAAAGGGATTAGTAAGGTTACCTAATAGATATTATTAATGGTTTAAGAGCATAAAAGGTGCTTTAGCAATACGTGAGCAGCTAGATCCTTTGCTAGTGTAAACTGTTCATGGTCATGAAACTGTTCGTGGAAACACAGAGTAGAGATGGACCTGCCCTGTGCCATTCACTGCTCAGTCTCTAGAACTTCCCACCTACTCAAGAAGATGTAGAGCTGCTCTGACTGGCTTTTCCAAATGCATGACTTCTGCATCTGCTACCCTGTAAGAAAAATGTGCGTAAGTAAATATCTAGGTTATAGAGAGAATTGTAATGTTTTGAGGCCTCAGAAACATACTGATTTACTCTGGCTGAGTATCTCAGTTAGCACTGATTTCATTATACTAGTGGCTTTAATAAGTATTGAATTCCAGTCATGAGACTTGGTGTTTCTATAAAAAATACCCTCTGATACTGTACCTTCTCGCAGGAGGGCTCCCTAGCGAACTGTGTGCTTGCCCATTAAGCACAAATTCCAGCCATTTCCTTCCTAGTTTTCCCCTGCATTTTACGTATGGAAAAGCATGACCCTGAATCAGATGAATAGCAGCCGGGTTGAGAAGGTGTGTGTGAAAATGTATCCTCATGCAGACAAGCTCAGAACAAATAGAATAGAGGGGAGAAAGGGAGGAGAACAAAGCAGGGGGAGTGTGAAGCTAGCCTTTCCCTGATAGTTCAGCCACTATATGTAAGCAACAAGTTTATGCCCAAGGGAAAGATCTGAAAGCTGAGATCTTAAAATTAACAGACCTTTATGGCTCAATCAATAGGCCATGCTTCCTGAGCAAGATTAAAAATCAAATGGCTTATTTCTTTCTGTTAACCCTGTTTGCTGTCCCTATAGGCTCTTCTGCCTGAGCATCTAATGTTTGATTAAGTTCCTGTCTATGAGATAGCCAGAGAAAGTCCACTGTGTGAGAGCTGCCTCCAGAATACTGTGTTGGTCACATTTTAAATAACAGTTGAAGTTATTAGTTAGTATTTGCTAGAGAAGATAAGTCTTCCCAATATTTGAATATGCAAAATAGGTTTGGCTAACAAAAAAACCCAACCCAAAACAAAACCAAAAACCAGGGGGAGGGGAAGAAAAAAGTCAAAACATGCCACTCCAGTGAGGAACAGGGATGACGAAAAATCCCTGTATGTAAAAAAGGAGACCTTCTACTAGAAAAACCTTCCTAGATTTATTACCCTCACTGAAGACGTATTTTGCCTCTTTGTCATTTCATTCTCACCAGGGCAATGAAATAGTTGTTTTCTAAGGGAGAGGGGCTGTGTTTGCACCTATTTCTTGTTTGACAGTGACCTCTATGAACCAGTCATCACTGCTCTGCCTGTTGTTTTCTTGTTAGCTCTTTGCTGTCAAATTAATTACTGTGAAGTACTAAGCTTGTTGCATTCACGTGCTCTCATTAGCTCACAGGATGTCAGAGTGATTGGATTTTTAGCATTATTTCTTTTTTTACATTCGAGGCTTTCCATTCAAAACCTGTTACTGGCAGGGAGGAAATACTGTATCTAATTCTGCTCTCCCATCAGGGTACCTCCACTGACACTGAGGATTTGTTTTACAGTGCTGTATATGCAGTTAGACTGTTTTTATATTAGAACCAACAGAAACAATCAGATTGGGTTTGCAATGTGATGTTGAAGGCATTAAGTGCCTTTCCTTTTGCAGTACAGAAGAAGAAAGGAAATATTTATGATGAGAATAGCATTTGTCCCTTCCCTTCTTAAATCAAAGTAATGAGTTGATCCTCTGGTTGACCCTATTTTGCTCCTGCATTGCTTGTATTAGTGGCAGCTACCCAAGCCCACGCGTGTGCAGTCCAGAACTATAGGAGAAGTTCAGTCTTCTTTTTCTTCAAAAAACTGAAATGAGCAGGAGGAGTTTCTGTGCTGTTATTCTTGAAATTGGTGCATCTTGCATCTGCCCCTTGAAAACTACCATTTGGCTCTGTGACAAACATGAAGGTCTTGAGATTTTCTTTCCTTCTCCAAGATAAAGTTTCCTGTGTTGGGGAAAAAAAAAAAGAGAGAGAGAAAAATAATATAATTAGAACAACCGGCAACCCCACTCCTGGGCCATAGGAGGCTCAGCCCAAGGTGCTCCTTCGCCCCGTTCACAGCACAGGCTTTGCCGAGCATCTCCCGTTCCTCAGCCCCCGCCCCTTAAGTGGTTGCGGGGCTCCCGCAGCCGCCC